>VMDO01005183.1:0-114823 GCA_007922755.1 Pedetes capensis
TAGAATTTTGCTGGTGTGTGATATTAATGATATTGTCCAATAGTTTGCACATTCAGTTGGATCCCCTTTTTTGGGAATAGGCACAAATATGGATCTCTTCCAGTCAGTTGGCCAAGTAGCAGTTTTCCAAATCTGTTGGCATAAACATGTTAACACCTCCAGTGCTGCATCTGTTTGTTGAAACATCTCTATTGGTATCTCATCAATTCCTGGAGCCTTGTGTTTCACCAGTTCTTTCAAGGCAGCTTCCACTTCATCCTTCAACACCATTGGTTCCTCTTCGTATGCAACCTCTTGGAATGGTTGGTCATCATTTATGTTGGTGAAAAAATGTATTTGCAATGAAAAGGTCATTGCTCTGACAAAATTCTATTATGTGATCACCAGCATCATTTCTGTCATGAAGATTATATTTTCCAATTACTGAGCCTTCTTTATTTCCAGCTTTTCATTCCAGTCACTAGTAATTATCAGTACATCTTGATTGCATGTTCAGTCTATTTCAGATAGCAGAAGCTGGTAAAAATCTTCACTATCTTCATTTGTAGCTTTAGTAGTGGGTATATAAATTTGAATAATAATCATATTAATTGGCCTTCCTTGTAGGCATATGGATATTATTCTATAATTTATAGCATTGTACTTCAGAACAGATCTTGAGATATCTTTTTTGGTGGCAAATGCAATCCCATTTCTCCTTAAGCTGTCATTCCTGGCATAGGAGACCATATGATTATCTGATTCAAAATGGCCTATGCCATTCCATGTTAGCTCAATGATACCTATGATGTCAATGTTTATGCACTCCATTTCCCTTTTGATGATTTCTAATTTTTCTAGATTCATACTATATACATTCCACATTCCAATTACTGATGGATGTTTCCAGTTGTTCCTTCTCATTTTGACTCATGCCACATCAGCAAATGGAGGTCCCTGGGCTTTACCCGTTCTTATCATTAATGTTGGCTGTATTTAGAGGAGGCAACTCTCCCCCTGTCATCTTTTGAGTGCCTTCCAACTGGAAGAGCTCATTTTCCAGCACTATATCTGACAGTGTTTCTCTGCTATTGATAGGGTTTTCAATGGCTAATTGTTTCAGGAGTGGGTTAACCTATGTCCTTTAGAAAACTTTAGCTTGCTTGTGTAGCAATTTAACTTGCTGATGTAGCCACACGCCATCACAGTTTCTTAAAGACTTGGCAAAGTCTGTACAAATTAAATGTCCCTCATGCTGCAGTTCTATGAGCTCCATAGTAAATTTGTATCCAAGTAACAGAGGACCCAATACGACTGCTGGTCTACATTCCCAGTTATGTAGGGGTAATTCACAGAGGAGTCACTTCCAGTTTTCCTAATTATGGTATCAGATATTATATGATGTTTCTGGGTATAACTGAATGAGGGGTAGGTATTAAGTTGAAGGGGAAAGTCATCCCAAGATAAAGGTGATCCCAGGATAAAAGACAAAGTGGACCATGTGAGATCTGACTACACGTCCATCATCTTATTTGATCAGGTGGCTGGTAGAGTCTGCTCGGTGGCTGATTATCACCAACAAACCCCAGGAGGCCTTAAAGGAACTTAGAAAAGCTGCACGTATAAATGGAATGAAGAATTCTGAAGACACTCTAACCATGGAGGTGAGCAGAATGGGAGCTGGTTATGAGACATAGGGAAGGGATAGCCTGACCTAAGTATCACTTGGTGCCCAAAGATCCAATATGCTGTTGGTAAAAAGACTGGATGGAGAGACCTTTTTCCACAGAGACAAAAAACACTGATTTTTTTCTTCCTTTCTCTCCTCAAATCTGACTTATAAAATTTCCTCTACAGAATTTTATTCTTTATGTTTATTTACTTCACTTTTTAAATTGACAGATAACCATGTTTGTTTTTATTGTTACAGCCTAATGTTTCAAAATATATATACATGGTAGATTGGTTAAATCTAATCTATCTAATTAAGAAATCATTATCTCACATATCCTTTTTGTGGTAAGAGAACATAACATCTACTCTCTTAATATTTATGTGTTGTTTTGTTTATTTTTTAAGACAGGATCTCACCATGTAGCCCAAGCTGGCTTTGAACTCCTGATTTCCCTGCCTCAGCTTTATGAATGGTAGGACTACAGGCATGTGCTACCACACCTCTCTCTTTATATTTTTAAAGAAAACAATGGATTGTCATCAGTGATAGTCACATTGCTATACAACAGATCTCTTGAAATTTATTACTCCTATCTTACTATATACCCTTTTTCATCAGTAATTTTATTAATTTGGGCAGTCTCTCTTTTCTTTGATGAGTTTGGCTAAGAGTTTGTCAATCTTGTTTATCTTTTCAAAGAAAGAACTTCTTACAGTACTATGAGATTGAATCCAGGGCTTCACATATGCTAGGCAAGCACTCCACCACTGAGCTGCACCCTCCAGTCTATTTATTTATTTATTTATTTATTTATTTATATTTATCTTTGTGGTACTGGGGGCCCAGGGTACTGAACCCAGGGCCTCAAGCTTGCATACTTTGCAAGTGCTAGACCACTGAGGTGCACCTTAAGTTTGATTCAGCTCCCACATATGAGTGAGAACATGTGGTATTTCTCTTTGGGGGCTTGTGTTCATTCATTTAAGATAATTTTCTCCAATTCCACCCATTTTGCTACAAATGACATTATTTCATTTTTTTATTGCTGAGTAGTATTCCATTGTGTGTATGTACCATAATTTTTTTTATCCATTCTTCTGTTGACAGGCTCTTTGGTTGATTCCATATCCTTGCTATTGTGAAAGCAACAGCAGGGATTGGTCCCTCCTGACTACATGTCCAAAATACATAAGATTCAATCTAGCCATCCTTTCTTCCAAGGAGCATTCTAGTTGTACTTCTTCTAGGACAGATGTGTTGGTTCTTTTGGTAGTTCATGATATATTTAATATTTGTCTCCAAAACCATAATTCAAAAGCATTAATTCTTCTCCTATGTCCCATATTCAGTGTCAGCTTTCACAACCATATGATGTGAGTAAAAATATCATGGCATGAATCAGGTGCACCTCTGTCTTCAATGTGACATCTTTAGTTTTCAATACTTTAAAGAGGTCTTTTGCAACAGCTTTTCCCAATGCAATGTGTCTTTTGATTTCTTCCCTGTTGCTTCCATGAGTGTTGATTATAGAACCAAGTAAAGCAAAATCTTGGACAACCTCAATCTTTTCTCCATTTATCATGAAGTTGCTTACTGACTCCATTATAAGGATTTGTTTTGTTGATGTTGAGTCGCAATCCATACTGAAGGCTGTGTTCTTTGATCTTCATCAGTAACCTTCTCCAGACTCCTGTTTAATACATCCTCTCTGAAAAATTTCCCTTAGTTTCCTTCAACTCCCAAGTTTACATTTCACACCATTGCTTCTTCAATGTCTATATTTTCTGTGAGACAGAAACAATAGTCAACAATCTTGTCCTCTATGAGTGCCCAGTGTTTCCCCTCATTGTGTGACAACTGGCCAGTTTGTTGTTGCTGTTGTTGTTGAAGGTTGTGAGTTCCACCGTGAAAGAGGAGCTGGAGGCAGCACAGAAAAGACCTTCTCTGTGTGAAGTGTTCCATGCACGCAACCTACGTAAGCAAATCTTTCTCCTATGCTTTGTGAGGTAAGCTTCACACAGTGGTTACTAAACTAATGGAGAGATGAGTATATTTCTTTTTCAAAGGGTACAATATGTAGTAGAGATATATTTGGGATACGAGACAGGGAAGACATACCCAGAACTGCTATGGCGGGAAGTAGCCACAGAGTTTTGAAAACATTGACACAGATTTAATTGTACAGCAAGGAGTCTTGTCAATCATGTCACCCTGGGTGATCACCAGAGAACAGTGCTGAAAATTTCAATCATAGTAAAGATTATACTATCTTCATTGCTTCTTTCCATCTCAGTGGAGGTAAAATCTCAGAGTAAAGTGCGTAAGTGTATATAGTTCCATGAATATTTACATATGTAGAGATACAACCATCACTCAGAACACAATGTACGACGAACTAAAAGCGTGGATGGTCTCACCATGTATGCTCCACAACAATGGTTACCCCACCCCACACCCTCAAAAACGTAACTATGGTGCATTCCACCATCATACAATTATTTTACGATGAATATAAGATTATCACCTGCAAGGAAGTAGTGCCTATAGCATATGTGCCTTTATATTTTAACACTAACAACTGGTTTCCTGCTGTGCTCTGTAGGACAGAAGCTCTTAACCTTATGACATGTATCTTTCCTTTTTGTTCACTACAGATGTTCCCTAATTGTGTCCTATTTTGGCCTGGCTCTCAATCTCCAACACCTGGGGAGTAATATTTTCCTGTTGCAGGCTCTCTTCGGTGCAATTGCCCTCCCAGGAAATTATGTTTCATTGCTTGCACTGAATCACATGGGTCGTCGAAAAAGCAACATGCTTTTCCCATCCTTGGAGGGCTTCTGCATTCTGTCCATCATTTTTGTGCCTCAAGGTGAGGAAAGAGCACAGGATAAAAAAAAAAAGTATCTTCTCCTTTCCTTAGGTTTTGTGGGTCACACCTACATGAAATGGGAAGAATCGGGTTCTAAAGATTCCCTGACACAATCTGGGAATTTAGGACAGATTCTGGAACAGTTGCTAGGAAAAGAGCCAAAGGTCAGAAAAGTTTTGCTTGGATATACGATAGGCTTCATTATATTCAAGAAGTTTGTTGTTGCTGTTAGGTGCCGTCAAGTCCTCGTCTGACTCATAGTGACCCTATGTACAATAGGCAAATCACTATTGTCAGTGCTTCTGTGCTATTCATAGGGTTTTCAATGGTGGATTGACTTTTGGGAATGGGTTGTCAAGTCCTTCTCCCAAGCCTAAAGCACCTGGTATTCCCAGGCGGTCTCCCATCCAAGTATTAACCAGGCCCGACCCTGCTTAGCTTGAGATCTGACAGGATCAGATGTCACAGTGCTATGGTGGCAGGCATTCAAGAGGTAGCTGGTACTATTTACTCCCAAATTGCCCTAGGTCAACAATGGATCATTTGCCCATTGGCCAATCATACTTTTCATACCTACCATGTAGTGCCTTGACTCTATAGTTGTGCCTGAATATGACCACACTGTTCTGTCACTTACTCTGTCCAGCTGTCTTATTTCTTCAGCTTCAATGATGATTTAGTTCCTGAACTCTAGGTATCTACTCATGAGTCTCATATTAGGTCACCACAAATGCAATCCTGGTTTGGGAGTTATCTCAACATAAGATAATAAACATTCTTTTTCTTCAAGTAGAGGAGAAGCGTACAATTGTAACAATGTCTTAACCATTTAAGACTCGTAATCAGGTTTATTAAATAGGACGGATATAAGTAATGAATAGGAAGACCCAAGTGATTGACAAGTAATGTTTTATACAGTGGACTCCACTCCTCTTGCATATCAACCATGATGTCATTTTGCTGCCTTACCTCAAAGCCCATTCCAATGTTTAAAACTCTCATGGGATTTTTTTTTAATTGAGTAGAAAACTGAATCTATGAAACTTTCCTTCGGTGGTTCCTGAAGTCTGACATTTTCCCTGACAGAAGTCCTTATTCTTGGGTTCTGCTACTCGGGTTACTCTCCAGCTTGACCAGCAATACAGGACTCCTGTCCTTTTATGTCATTCTTCTGCAATATTAGGCTTTAAACTCCTTAAGATCTGGGTAAGTCCCTCAGTAATTGCTCACCTGACAGCCCTAATTCTGTATGAAGGGTAAAGGAGACATTAGACAAAAAATTTAAGTGGCAAGTCATGGAGAAACCAGGACAGCAAATACATTTATTCAGAACTTTTTATTCATCATAAGCTCAAAAATGTAAGTCACATTTCTCAACTGATTAGCCACTGCCAAAACTGTGCCTCAGCACAATTGTTCTACAGTATGTTTTACACTTATACATATCTCCATGAAGGGCATTTTCCACTTGTGATTTTGGGAATGCTGATTCTCGCAGGTCAATTTTCCTTATTCTGCTTGGTCTTTCTCTCTCCAGAAATGCAGATCCTGCGTATGGTTTTGACAGCTTTGGGAGCAGGACTTTCTTTTGCATCTGGTATCAGTTGTATCACCCATGCTAATGAGCTACTCCCCACCGTAATCAGGTATAAAACCTCATGGATTCTCTGTCAGGGTCAAAACAGACCTTTCTGTGCCCATAGATTCATTGCAGGAAGAAAATAATCAATTGTGTTGATAACAACAATTATAGCCAAAGCTTACCAAAAGCTAGCTTTTTCCAGGTCAAGTCCACTAATGTCCCAGTGTACATTTCCTATAATGTTTTGAGTCACTCAAAAGGTAGATGCTATTAATATATTTTTAAACAATGAAGAACATCTTAATACTCTGTGAACCTGAGAGAAATTGCTACCAAACAAGAGAGAATATTTCAAATGCAAAGTTATGTTGCCAACGTGCATTTGTCTAAACACATTGCTGTAGTGTTCCCCATAATTAGTGCAAAATGATAAGTCACAAATACCATGTATGCGTTTTTTACCAGTTTTTTTGTTTGTGTGTTTGGTTTGGTTTGGTGTTGTCTATTGTGCTCCAAGGGCAACAGCTTTAGGAATCATTGGAATTGCTGGTGGTTTGGGGGCAGTTCTAGCTCCCCTGATCATGATGCTTATAGCATATTCTGCACACCTGCCCTGGATCATCTATGGAGTCTCAGCTATCCTTAGTAGCTTACTTGTCCTTCCCCTTCCTGAAACCAAGGGCCAGCCACTGCCTGATTCCATCCAAGATGTAGAAAATCAGTGAGTAAAACTTCCAGCTTCCCCTGGGGGGGGGGGGGTGCTAATGGTCTTGATGAGAATACAAAATACCACTGGGGCCACTGTAACCTAGGCAGGCTTAGACCTAGGCTCTTTCCATGTGGTCAGCACCTTTGGCTAGGGACAGCCACATCCCTTTAAACAGTAACTTCACACGTCCCTGACACTCTCTGGGTCATACAAACCCATCTCTGCCAAGACTGTACCAGTAGGTTTAGTGGTGAATAAGAGAAAGTAAGGTCTCCTCTGCCCTCCCTGCTTCACTGTGATGCACACTGAAGATATTTCACAAACATGCACAAATATAAATGCAAATCTCATCCTGCAGTGCCTAACACCCTTCAGCCCAGGAAGCTCTTCACACAGCTGTCCTTTAAGGCCCGAGGTCCACTTTGGTCACTAAAGAATCTGAGTGAGATCATAGACAGGACTAGAGTTCCTCCCACAAGTGACAATCTGTCTCAGGTGAAGGAGTCTTGCATTGTTTGTGAGACTCAAACCATCTGGTTTTCACTGGGAATGAAAGCATGGAGGGGAAAAAAGAGAAAAAAGTGGTAGTAAATATAGTGATTTTTTAAAATGATGATGAATGGGAAAGGATTCTAAAGCTTTCCTATGCTTCCTTTTCCTTTTCCAAAGACCCCTTTCACCAGTGTCACAGGGCCCAGGGTAATAGTAGAAGCTACCAAAGGTTCCTTTCCAGATCCTGCCATGTGAGCTAGGTGCTTCAGTCATAAGATTTACTTGAAACCTCTTATAAGAAGAGTTCATGATTTTTATCAAAGTTGGTCATGATCATCTTGCTCTAAAACATGCAGATGTGGGGTTTTGTGTGTGTGTGTGTGTATTTTCATGTTTGAGTTCATTTCCTTGTTGTTTTTTTTTAAATTTGTCCCAGGACACAAGGCTCAAGAAAAGCAAAGGAGAAAGATGCCTTCATCAAAGTGACACAGTTTTAACCAATTCAAAGGACTAACTACTGATCAAAAGGCAAGAAAAAGGAAAAATTTGAGATCTTTTCTAGAGACTAGCAAAATTGGTGAAATAAATGATACAATGGAAAAATGGATTCTATTTATAATTGTTATACTAATTACTAAATACAAAGCGCCTATAAATAGTCACAATAAGAAGTTTGAAGCCATGCTCCATGATGCACACATGTAATACCAGACACTTAGGAGGTTGAGGCAGAAGGATCTCAAATTCAAGGCCAGAGGCAGCCTGTGTAATTTAGTGGTACCTTGTCTCAAAATTAAAAAGTGGGTTGGCAGTACAATTCAGTCATAGAGCACTTGCACAACATGTACAAGACCTTGGGTTCAACCCCCAGTACTGAAAAAAAGGAAGATTAAAAATAATCATAATGCTTTGAGATATAATATAAAGCATTTGTATAATTATAGATAACTAGCATGTTTCTGGATGAGAAAGTCAAATAATAATAAATACATCAAAGACCCAGGACTCGATAGCCATATGAATCTCAACAAAGGTGCCAAAAACATATGTTGGAGAAAAGACAGACTTTTCATCAAGTGGTGCTGGGAAAACTGGATATCCCCATGTAGAAGATTGGAGCTAGATACCTCTCTCTCACCTTGTACAAAAGTCAACTCAAAATGGATCAAAGACTTAATACATGACTGGAAGCTCTGAAAAAACTACAGGAAACCATAGGGGAAACACTTCAAGATATAGGCATAGACAATGACTTCCTGAATAAGCATTCAATTGCTCAGGAAATAACAAGAAGAATTGAAAAATGGGATTGCATCAAACTAAAAAGCTTCTGTACAGCAAAGGAAACAATCAACAGAGTGAAGAGAAAGCCTACAGAATGGGAGAAAATCTAGCTATGCATTCAACAAAGGATTAATATCCAGAATATATAAAACACTCCAAAACTTGATCACCAAATTGAGCATATGAAGTGAACAGACAGTTCTCAAAAGAAGAAACGCAAATAGCCAATAAGTACTCCCAAATATATCAGATATATCATCTGTAGTCATCAGGGAAATGGAAATCAGAACTGCATTCTGATTCCACTCATCCCAGGCAGAATTGCTATCACTAAACAAACAAACAACAAATGCTGGCAAGGGGGTAGAGGAAGGAACTCTTACACACTGTGGGTAATAATGTAAATTATTGCAGACACTATGGAAATCATTATAGAAATTCTTCAAGAAACTACAGATAGAACTACTACATACTCCCACTCTCCCACTCCTAGATATATACCCAAAGGAATCAAAGTCAGCATATTATAGAGATTCCTGCATATCCATGTTTATTGCAGTGTTATTAACAATTGCCAAGTTATGGAATCAGCTTAGGTGCCATTTCAATAAGTGAATGAAGAAAATATTGTATATATATATGCAATGTGGTATTATTCAGCCATAAAAAGGAATGAAATTATGTCATTGAAGGAAAATGCATGGAACTAGAGATGATCATGTTAAACTAAATAAGCCAGACACAGAAAGAAAAGTGTCTCATGTTTTCTTTCATATGTAGAACCTAGGAAAAAAGAAGAAAATAAAAGTAGAAGAGGCACTGTCAGGAAAGAGGAAGGAAACCAGGAGTGGGGGAGGGAACATAAGTAAGGGCAATGGGTGGTGACTATGATTAGAGTATGATACATGCATGTATGGAAATGTCACAAGGATCACAAGCTAGTGGCCAGCCTGGGCAAAACCCAAAAGAAACAAAGAAAAAGAAGAAAGGAAGGAAAAAGGAAGGAAGGAAGGAAGGAAGAAGGCCCTCATTATGTTGAGATAAATTCCTTCTATATCTATTTTGTGGAGACTGTCATGAAATGTTTAATTTTTCAACTCACATTGTTCAATTTTCTTATGTTTTTGTGTTTTGTTTTGCAGTGCTGGGAATTGCACATAGTAGGCAAATGTTCTGCCACTGAGCTACATCCACAGGCCCAATTATTCAATTTTTAACAGATGCTTTTCCTACATCTATTAAAATACCCATGTGACTTTAGCACCTTATTTTTTTAATGTGATGTATCACATTAATTGATTGGCACATGTTGAAGTATTTTTGCATCCCAAGGGTAAATCTCGCTTGGCCATGGTATATGATTCTTTTAATGTGCTATTGAATTCAGTTTGCTAGTATTTTGTTGAGGATTTTTATGTCTATGTTCATTGGGGATATTGTAACAGGGCTCCCTTAAAACTGAGAGGTTTAAAGAAGTACTGAGTCATTAGTTCTAGTTGACTCCATTTTGTCCTTCTAATCTGTTCTCTTTAAGTTGTTTTTTCCTTCCCAACGTCACCTCATGCTAAGATTGGGAATTTTCCCCCAAGTCCTAGCACCAGCAGGACCCCACAGAACTAGTCCTGCAACATACATATGAAGACCTTTCAGCTAGCAGGACCCTTCAGCCTGACCAAGGTTGATATGCATTATGTGCAATTCTTAGCTTCCTGCTTTTTTCCATACCCTATATAATTCTGGGCTGGGATTTAGCTCAGTTGGTAGAGCGCTGCGCTGCAGTCTCTGAGGTCCTGAGTTCGATTCCCAGCACCGCAAAAATGGGAGAAGGACCTGGCAATCCACTCCCAAGGCAATCCCGAAAGACTCAGCCATTGAAAACCCTATGAGGGTCGCTATGAGTCAGATACCGACTTGACGGCACCTAACAACAACTACAACAACAATATAAATCTGTCCCCATATGTCTGTCAACTTGTCATGCTGTGGGGACTTGCATGTTACTTTGATGCTGAAAGCTATGCCATCAGTATTTCAGATACCAGCCCGGCCAACCACAGTAGGCAGATTTCCGCTGAGTTTCCATACTAAAAAAGACTGGAGAAGAGGACCTGGTGGCCCAATCCCAAAACAATTAGCCACTGAAAACCCTATGAATAGCAGAGAAGCACTGTCAAATATAATGCTGGAAAATGATACCCCCAAGCTGGAAGGCATTCAAGAAATGACAGAAGAATTGCCTACTCAAAATAGAATTGACCTTAATGACAGGAATGAAGTAAAGTCCCTGGGACCTCCATTTGCTGATGTGGCATGACTCAGAATCAGAAGAAACATAGTAGCTGCAACACTGAACCCAAACAAAAAGATCATGTATATGTCACAGTGTTGGGAAGTGTCTTGTTCTGTTGTACATAAGGTCACCATGAGTCAGATCCAATTCAATGGCACCCAACATGCACAGTCATACACACACACACACACACAGAGGGAGAGAGAGAGAGAGAGAGAGAGAGAGAGAGAGTTCTGTAGCTGCTGTCTTAATGGGGAAGACAATTTTCTAGATCTGTCTCCCTGTATTGTTATTATTGTTAGGTACAATTGAATCGGTTCTGACTACTAGCGACCTTCATATAGTTTTCAATGGCTGATTATTTTAGGTTTGTTTTCAGGAGGGACAGCCACAAACTTCTCCCATTTTTGCCATGCTGGGGATAGAACTCAGGTCCTCAGAGAGTGCAGAGCAGCACTCTACTAACTGAGCTAAACCCCAGCCCTCTTCCTGGTATATTGTTGTTGTTATTAGGTGCCATCGAGTTGGTATCGGACTCATAGCGACCCTATGTAAAACAGGCAAAACACTAATGTTAGTATTTCTCTACTATTCACAGGGTTTTCAGTGGCAGATTGACTTTTGGGAGTGGGTTTCCAGGTCCTTCTCCCAAACCTACAGTATGGGTGATCCCAGGAAATCTTCCATCCTAGTACAAACAAGGCCCGACCCTATTTAGATTCCAAGATCTGATAGGATTGGACACCACAGGGCTACAGGTGCAGACTTCTTCCTGGTATAGCCACACTAAAATAAACTCATTTATCTGCTTCATCATGGCTTCTCTGCTCTACAGGCTGTAGGTACCAGAACTGATACTACCAGAGTCAGGCATCTAGGATACTCCCACAGGCAGTTCCCATGATGGTTCCTAATAACAGAATTGACTTATACCAAAATTTTTTTTGTACTACTTTTATCTGCCCTTGGTTTTATAATCAGGCAATCAGGTACTAAAGCCTGTCCCTTTAAATGAAGTTTAAGAAACAAATTGTTGAGGGGAAAATGGATTTATTTACAATTTGGCCAAACTGGGAAGAAAAAACAAATCCAAAAATTCTCCTCCGCTTTCCTGCAGTAGTCCCTGTTATGGTTTGAATCTAAAATGTCCCCTAAAGGTCATGTGTTTGAATGCTTGGTCCCCAGCTGGTGGCGCTGTCCTAGTAGCCTATGGAACACAGGGAGGTGGGGCCTGGCTGGTGGAAGTAGGTCACTAGGGGTGGTCTTTAGTGTTTTCATGCAGGTCCCCAGTCCTGGTTGCTGTCTCTCTGCTCCTGATCTGCCATGATGTGAGGTCTTCCACCACAGGCCCTGCCACCAGATGCTCTGCTATTGCAAGTGTGGACTGAGATCCTCCGAACCCTGAGCTAAAATAAATCTTTCCTCCCTGAAGTTTCCTCTAGGGTAATTGGCCACAGTGATGCACAAGATAACTAACACATTCCTTCATCCTTTATAGGAAAGACAAAACCACAGGCTGAAACAAGAGCTAAAACAAAATCCAGGAAATATGTAGATTTAGATGCTAGCCAGTATTAGCTTAAACCAGGATGGAATCCCCCCAGGGCTGACATTTCAGGTTCTGAGCATTTGATCTACCGCTGAATTTTTATTCCCCTGAGGTCTGTGCCCATTCCAGCATGAGATCTGTTATATTTATTATATGTATATGATAACAGTTTCAGATCAATGGTGGTTTCATTAAGTTTGAAAAGTTCCCTCTTCTAATTTTTAGAAAAGCTTAAGGAGGACTGATGTTAGCTGGACATGGTAGCACACGCCTGTAATCCCAGCAACTCGCAAGGTGGAGGCAGGAGGATCACAGATTCAAGGCCAGAGGCAACCTATGTAACTTAACAAGACCTTGCCTCAAGATAAAAAATGAAAAAGGGGCTAGGAGTGCAGCTCAGTGACAGGGTGATTACAAAGTATGAGCGAGGCCTGGGGTTCAGCGCCCCCAAAGTACCACACACACAAAAAGACTGATGTTAATTACTCTTTAATATTTGGTAGAATTTACCCTCAAAGCCATTTTGTCTTCTTGGGCTTTTCTTTGTTTGGAGGATTTGGGTTGCTAATTCTATCCCCTTGTGTGTTGTTTGTCTGTTGAACTTTCTGTTTTTCTTTAATTCAGTCTTGGTAGCCTGTATGTTTTTAAGAATTTCTCCATTTCTTCTAGGCTGTCCAATTTGTTGCTATAAAATTGTTCATAGAAGTCCATGATGATCAGAAGTAGTATCTCTTCTTTCATTCTGATTTCATTTGAGACTTCTTTTTTTTTTTTCTTAGTCTAACTAAAGATTTGTCCTTATTATCTTTTTAATAACCATTTTATAAGCTAGGAATGGTAGAACATATCTGTAATCCCAGCACTTGAGAATCTGACAGAAAGAAGATCATGAGTTTAAGGCCAGCCTGTGCTAGATAGTGAGACTCTATCTTAAAATAAAACAAAAAACTTCTTTAAAAAAATCTTTCCCTCATTGTTTTTTTTTTCCAGTTGTTTTTTTAGTCTCTATTTCTCCTATAATTTTTATCATTTTCTTCTGTTACAAGAGTTTTAAGGCCAAATTCCCAGATCCAGGGGTCCCAATAGACCAGAGTTGGCCACCCATCCCAATATGCCAATTGCAGAGTCGAGCAGTGGTGAGGGGCAGGGAGTGATCTTTAATCAGTGTGACCACATTTGGAAGAACAGCCCTGACCTCAAATCTGCCTTCCAGAGGTAGACAGGAACTTTAGATTTTATAGAAGAGAGGAACAAAGAGGAGGGCTGGAGGTGCAGCCTCAATTCCCATGATGGGGTAACCGCTCCCACAGATGGGGGGAGAATCTCATCATGACGTGATCTGTTCGGCAAGGTTTGCCATTGCTTGGGGGTCGTTTCTGTGCCTTGTCATTAAGATGTTTATCGATCAGATCAGTCTCATGGAATCCCATAAGTACTGGTTCACTTGCTGTATCACGTAAGTATTGGGGTGAATTTTTGTTTTCCTTTGTCTTTTCCCTTTTGACTTCTTCCATGGGTTCATGAATGTTAAACCGAACTCCCATGTTCAGGATATGGAAAAACACAAGTATGCATTGATAGATAAGTAGATAAAGAAAATGTGGCTTGTGTACCCAATGAAATACTACATGACCTCTAAAAAGAAGTAATCCTGTCACTAGTGAAAACATGGATGGAACTGAACGACACAGATGGATATATTAGTTATAGTAATTCACTTGATCAAATCATAGGATCCTCTCAATAGCCCTAGGAAAAATATCTAACAAATACTAACTGCCATTCATGATAAAAAAAAAAATTCTCTTAAAAACTATCATTTGAAGAAAGCTTCCTTAACCTGAAAAGGGGATCTATGAAAACCCTGCAACTAATATATTTAATGGCGAATGACCATATACGAAGCAAGGCAAGAATGTTAGTTCCTTCCTA
Organism: Pedetes capensis; assembly: GCA_007922755.1. Taxonomy (NCBI): domain Eukaryota; kingdom Metazoa; phylum Chordata; class Mammalia; order Rodentia; family Pedetidae; genus Pedetes; species Pedetes capensis. Next base: position 14,362 of record VMDO01005183.1, read on the forward strand.
CTAATCAATGTAGGTGTAAAATCCTGAAGAATCTGCAAATACACACAAAACTATTCAAATTACTAAAGAAGTTTAGTAAGCTTACAGGATACAAGATCCATTGTTATTGTTAGGTGCTATTGAGTTGGGTCCAACTCATAGCGACCCTATATACAACAGATGAAACACTGCCTGACTCTGTGCCAGGAACACGATCTTTTTTATGTTTAAGCCCATTGTTGCAGTCACTGTGTCAATAGATCTAGTTGAGGGTCTTCCTCTTTGTTCATTTACCTGCCACTCTCCCAAACATGATGTCCTACTCCAGGGATTGGTCCCTCCTGACAACATGTCCAAAATACATAAGATGCTATCTAGCCATCATTGCTTCCAAGGAACACTCTAGTTACAATTCTTCTAGGATGGGTGTGTTGGTTCTTTTAGCAGTCTGTGGTACATTCAATATATGCCTCCAGCACCATAGTTCAAAAGTATCAATTCTCCTCTTATTTCCCTTATTCAATGGTCAGCTTTTACAACTGTATTATGATACAACTGAAAATATCATGGCATGAGTCAGGCGCACCTTCATCTTCAATGTGACATCTTTACTTTTCAACACTTTAAAGAGGTCTTTTAGAGGTGGGTATGGTGGCGCACACCTGTAATTCCAGCAACTCGGGAGGCAGAGGCAGGAGGATCAGAAGTTTGAGATCAGAGGCAATCTTCACAATTTCTGAGACCCTGTCTCAAAAAGTAAAAAAACAAAAACAACAAAAAAAAAAACACCAGGCTGGAGGGTGGGGGACAACTCAGTAGTCCAGCACTTGCAAAGCATGCAAGCATGAAGCCCTGGGTTCAACCTTCAGTACCACACACACACACACACACACACACACACACACACACACACACACACAAACACACACACAGAGGTCTTTTATACAGGATTAATGTACAAAAATCAATAGTATTTCTCAGGGCTTCGAACCCACAAAAAAATGGGTTCAGGTTTGGGTGTGGGTTCAATTGGTCAAAACTTAGTAGGTTCCAGGTCTGTTTGGGCTCAGATTTAAAATTTTAATCCTATGTATAAATAAGCGAATAAAATTCTTTCAATTTTTTCTTTCAATTCTTAAATAGCTAATGATACAAAAAATTAAAAGCTGAACCTAAACCCAATTTTTCACTAAGTTCAGGTTCAGGTTTGTGTTCAGGTTCAGGCTCAGAAAAAAAAATTTTTTTTAATGCTTGGCCTGGGATGGATTCAGGGCTCAAGTTCAAGTTCAATTTGAAGCCTTGTTATCTACACACAGAATTTAAACCTGAACCCATCCCTAACCCAAATCCTCTAAATTTGTCATATTGAAACCTCATCTGAACCTGAACCCAATTCTTTGTAGGTTTGAAGTCTTGATATTTCTATATATTACCTATAAACCATTTGAAAGTGAAACTTAGGAAGTAATTCCATTCATGGTAGCATAAAACATTCAGGAATAAATTTAACACAAAAAGTAAGACACAACACAAAAAGTTGGTAAGGGAAAGTAAAGAAGGTTTAGAGTTCTAACTTGGCCTTTAGGAATTGTCCCACATCCACTGACATATTTTTCAAACAACTGGATCACGTAGCTCAGGGATGGCTTCCCTGATTGCAAGAGGTTGACACCACATGTGACATTCTACAAGAGGCAGAAAAATCCACCTTGAGATAATCTTTGACTATGTACGAGCCCCATCATGTCCTCTCCATATCAGAACAGGAAAGGGGACATTGTCTCCTCTCAGGAACAATAGGAAATACCAAGGCATTCTATCAGAAAATCCCAGTGTGAGATCACAAGTTACTTCTGCATTGAACCCAGCCACCTGGCTCCCCAATGAGGCCTTTGGTATCTCTCCCTTGAATGTAATTGCCTGCAGATTGTGGAACTTGTGTGTTCCAGCTGACTGGATCCCTCGGATTAGCCTTTGTCTAGCCCAACTTAGAACTAAAGACAGGAGCAGATTTATGAACCAAGGTAAGAAGCAGATTGGTTATGCAGGAGTAACTGTCCAAAAAACCATACAGGCAAAAGCACTGCCTCCCAGAAACTCAGCTCAGAAGCCAGAAACCATAACCTTTACCAGGGTTCCCATCCTAGCTGAGGGAAAACAGGTAACTACACCAACTCAAGTTATGCCTTTCTGGTAGTTCATGCCCAAGAGGCCATGTGGAAAGAAAGAAGGTTTCTTCTTTCAGATAACAGAGCAATCGAACGTGTCTCTGAAATCTTGCAGCTCTTAGAAGCTGCTCACGAGCCTCTCCAGGAGGCAGTAGTCCAGTTACCACCACCAGAAGAGGGAAAGCCTGAGATTAAGGGGACCCAGCTGACTGACAAAGCAGCCAGGGAGGCTGCCAGAAATGGTGGTTTCACAGCCCTAACTGGATTTCTGATTCCCCGAATTCATTTATCTCAGTACAACCCCTCATGTGCTGATGAAGACAAAGAAAGGGGCTAAAGAATATGATTGTAGTTTGGACCAAACAGTCCATATACAGAAATGCAATGCTCAGGGAATCATTCTGATACTGGAAACCCTCCTGCAGGCTGTGATAAAAGACATCCACAAAAGGAGTCACTATGAGAGAGATGGCCTGGGGTTTAGCTCAGTTGGTAGAGAGCCCCTCTGAAGTCTCTGAGGCGCTCAAAAATGGAAGAAGGATGTGGCAATCCATTCTCCAGGCCATCCTGAAATAATCAGCCATTGAAAACCCTATGAGGGTCTCTATGAGTCGGACACAACTCGATGGCACCTAACAACAAATGGGAGAGATGCCACCCTCCAATGGGTACAGAAACATATTATGGGAGCTAGGCCAGGTGGCTCACACCTGTAATCCCAGTGACTCATGATGAAGAGGCAGGAGGATGACAGGTTCAAGGTCAGAGGCAATGGGGGTGCAGCTCAGTGGCAGAGCACTTGCAAAGTATGCACAAGGCCCTGGGTTCAGTCCCTTATTAACCACAAAAAAAAGAAAGAAGGAAAGAAAGAAAGAGAGAAGAAAGAAAGAAAAAGAAAGAAAGAAGAAAAGAAGAAGGAACGAAGGAAGGGAAAAGAAGAAAATAAGAAAAGAAAAGAGAAGAGAAGAAAGAAAAGAAAAGAAAAAATGAAATATGTTATGGGAGCCAATTTACAAAGAACCATTCAACACATCACTCAAAACCGCCTTTTATGTGCCCAAAATAATCTGAACGGTGGCACAACCATTAGGCCTTCCTTGGAAGTTACACTCTTTTTGGAGGCTTCGGTTGGTGGGAAAGACTGAGGAAATGAATCACGCTTTAAAGAAAAGTATTGCAAAAATCTGTCAGGAAACCAACTTAACTATGGATAAAGCACTACCAATTCTCTGTTACAAATTAGGGTGGCTCCCTGAAGCAGGATTAAATTGACCCCTTTTGAAATACTATATGATAGTACATCTCTTCCCCTGAAGGAAAAGAATATGCTGACTTCCAGCAGAAAGAAGCACTCCCCAACACTGTGCCATGCCCACAATCTTTTCATGTTTGAGCCCATCATTGCAGGCACTATGTTTCTTCTTATTTTGAGTCATACTGCATTAACAAAAGGAGGTTCCAGAGACTTCACCCCATTCCCATCATTAGGATCAACTCTACTTTAAGGAGGCAACTCTTCCCCATTCATTTCTTGAATGCTTTACAGCCTGGGGATGGAGGTTGCTCATTTGCTGGCACTGTATTTAACAGTGGCTACAGGCATAGCACTGTGGCATCCCACCCCACCCCAGGTGTAGGCCTGGTTAGTACTTGGATGGGAGACCACCTGGGAACACCAGGTGCTGTAGGCTTGGGAGACGGACCCAGCAACCCCCTCCCAAAAATCAATCCACCATTGAAAACCCTAAGAATAGCACAGAAGCACTGACAAAGTGTTTCACCTGTTGTATGTAGGGTCGCTATGGGTTGGATACTGACTCAATGGCACCTAACAACAACAAGATATTTAACAGTGTTTCTCTGCTATTCATAGGGTTTTCAATGACTAGTTGTTTCAGGAAAGGGCTGGTGGGTCCTTCTGCCTAGTCTGTCTAAGTCTGGAAGTTCAGCTGAAACCTGTAGTGGCCCTGCTGGTCCCTGAAATACCAGTGGCATAGCTTTCAACATCACAGCAACACACAAGCCCCCACAGCATGACAAGCTGACAGACATGTGGGAGGGTCACCCTGATAGAAGACCTCAAATATTTATTTAAGCAAAAGTGAACACTCAGGCACATAAACTGGTAATACTTACCCTCTCCCCTTGATGACCGTAAGAGGAGGTAACCCTCCTGTATATTGGGTAACCCTATATACAGTAGGAGGTAACCCCCTACTATATAGGGGCTGTGAACCAATACTCAAGGATAATTTTCTTTGAGTTCCTACCTGGAAACCATAGGAAGGATTTTTATAAAGTTTTACAAGCTAGGTACAGTGGTGCATGCTTGTAACCCCAGTGATTCTGGTGGCCGAAAGAGGAGGACTACAAGTTTAAGGCCAGAGGCAGCTGGAGTAATTTAGTGAGACCTTGTCTCAAAATTTAAAAAAAAAAATGAAATGGGGTCAGGTTTGTGACTCAGTGATATAGCACTTTCCTAGCATGTACAGTGGTGCATGCTTGTAACCCCAGTGATTCTGGTGGCCAAAACAGGAGGACCACAAGTTTAAGGCCAGAGGCAGCTGGAGTAATTTAGTGAGACCTTGTCTCAAAATTAAAAAAGAAAATGAAATGGGGTTAGGTGTGTGGCTCAGTGATATAGCACTTTCCTAGCATGTGCAAGGACCTGGGCTCAACTCCCCCACTCTTATAGCAAGCAAGCAAACAACCAAGCAAGCAAGCAAGAGGTACATCTGGTGTGAATGGGATAATTTCCAAAGAAAGCCGATGGGCCATCCAAAATGGGAAGCTTTCTCAGTCCTTTTGTAGGCTGTATCCACAAGAAGAGACTTCGGTTGTGTCCTCAATAAAGACGGAATGTTGGCTCAAGTTTTACCTGGCTTATAGTTAAAATCCCAATACAGGACAGCATTTAGTATATGGGAAGGGCCAATTGTATTGGGAAGAAATAGAAAATTGTATTGTTCAGTTGTCAAATTCCTTCTGTGAAGCATTGGAATTTATCGTGAATGCTACTAGAATCTAGAGCAATGCTAATGTTATAGCAAAGGTTCACCCTAGAGACGTCTATTGAATATACCATTGATTGCCAAAAGAACCAACAGATCTGTCCTAGAATAAGTGCAACCAGAATAAGTGCTTCCAAGTGCTCCTTGGAAGCAAGAATGGCCAGACTGCGTCTTACATATTTCAGACATGTAGTCAGGAGGGACCAATCCTTGGAGAAAAATATCATGTTTGGGAGAGTCAACGCAAATATCATGTTTGGCAGGTCAATGCAAAAGAGAAAAACCCTCCACCAAATGGATTGACACAGTGTCTGCAACAACGGGCTTAAACATAAATAAGATTGTGTGCCTGGCACAGAATCAGGAAGTGCTTCGATCTGCTGTACATAGGATCACTATGAGTCGGACTCAACTCAATAGCACCCAACAATAACAAAGGGTGTTCAAAGTGGCTGAAATCCAATTACCAGTTGGCCATTGATAAAGAAGGAAAGCATTACAAAATTAGAACCAAAGTATGCAGCCATGTATTAAGGATTCATAGGACAGTTTGCTTATGCCTTCAGATCCTCCAATATTTCCAACTCTAGGTTCAGGAGTTCTGTTCCATAATCATCCCTCTTTTTCGCCTACCTTCAGCAAAAAGTAGCCAGAGCAGCCATCACCCTGTACCCCACAAGATTGTAGAGTGCAATCTTGACAGTGGGGAAAATTGTATCCATGCTTATGGGCACATGTTGTTGTTGTTAGGTGCCATCAAGTCGGTATCCGACTCATAGCGACCCTCATAGGGTTTTCAATGGCTGACTGTTTCGGGATTGCCTTGGGAGTGGATTTCCAGGTCCTTCTCCCATTTTTGCCATGCTGGGAATTGAACTCAATACCTCAGAGACCTCAGTGCAGCGCTCTACCAACTGAGCTAAATCCCAGCCCTATGGGTACATAACCATTGTTAATCATCTAAACTAGCAGCACAAGACCCATTTACCAAAAACTTGCCTAGTCTTGCTCCTCTCCCTTAAAGACTGGTGCAAATTAACAGATTACCTGCTACCAAGCTTCATCCATCATTTCCCCCTAAAGATAAAAAGGAGCTTAAAATCTGTGCTGAAACGGTCTATTTTTTAATGGAAATTTTTAATGTACAACTTAATGTGTTTCATTCTGACACGGACTTCATTGTGACATTTCCATATGTGTTTCATTGTATATTGTACAAATAACTTCCCCCTTACCCTCTTGTGCCCCTCCCCCCCACTCCCGCACCAATGGCCTGCCTTCTACTTGCATGTCTTTTTGTAGGAATATTTTTCTATACCCTTGCATCCCAATTATTATTTAAGTCCCCACTTTTTTCAATAGTGATCTCACATTGTCAGCAGTATTACGTGAATAATCTAGCCCATTTGCATTATTGCCGTCCTTTGGTATTGTTGGTATTATTATAATTATTTCCCAAACTATTAAAGTTGGGCTGTTTACTTTGGGGTTGCCCTCTCTCTCATTCCTTGCTCCTTCTTGGCCCTCCTTGTCCTGCTGTCTTCTCCCATCATTGCTTCCTTTTGCTAGATCCCTCCCTCTTTCTTTCCACTCCTTTATTCTACTATCTCCTTGGTCTTGCTGGATTACTGAGCAAATCTTTCTCCTTGTCCCAACAAATTGTTCTCAGTTCACTGGGTCCTTCTCATGTGGTGGGTAAACAGACTTGAGTTCAGTAACAAGTACAAAGCTGAGAGGTTATAAAGAAAGAGTTTTTATGTATGGTTATCAGATACTAGATATCTTCTAACTTTGACTCCTAATAGTATTTTTCTCATAATATCTTTCAGGCACAAGCCTATTTTAAAACTCCTCAACAATGAGGAACAAATAAATAACAGGAGAGAAATTGTTATCTAAATAATAATCATAACAGATCTCATGCTGGAATGGACAGAGACCCTGGGAGAATAAAAATTCAGCCAGAGATCCCATGCAGAGAACTTACACTTTCAGAATCAGCGAGGGGAATTCCCTCCCGGTTCAAAATAACACTAGCTAAGAGCTCCATCTACGTATTTCCTGACTTTTTTTTCCAAACTTTGTTTTAGCTTTTGGTTTCACTTTGCCTATAAAAGATGGAGGACCACCATAGAAGAGCTAAAGAGAATTTTTTAAAGCTGTTTCTCTCTCTGCTCAGTTTGGCCAATATATAAATAAATCCATTTTTCCCTCATCCATTTGTTTCTTTTAACTTCATTCAAACTGGCAAACTTCAGAACCTGATTGCCTGGTTATACTTCTTCTTCACTGAGAACATAGGGCAACCATAAACTGTTTCACCACTAAAATTGCACCCTGGGCTACAATTTTCCCATCCAGGAATAAGAAAGAGCCGTCTCACTGACATTTGACTCTGCCTGAAAAACAATTCCTGGAAGTCAAACAAGATTTATATTTGTTTGGATTCCTCTAGCTGCAAGCCACATTAGAACCAGGTACCTTACACAAGCCTGTAGCCGTAGCCTTGTAACACCCGATCCTGTCAGATCTCAGAAGCTAAGCAGGGTCGGGCCTGGTTAGTAGTTGGATGGGAGACCGCCTGGGAACACTTACTCAGTTCAAATACATCGCCATTTAATTCAAAAACTTTCAGCCATGACAAAGGACACACTGAATTTGCTGTTTTCTCTGAATTAAATGCCCTTCTCATGCTTTCCGCCTGTTGGAAGACTGATTTATTTCTGGGTAGCTGTTATGATCCTGCATAGATGGAGGAGGGGAACAGCTTCTTTCCTACACTTCAATTCTGTGCAGTCTTCATGCATTACTCTATTAATGCCTCTAAATCACCTTTTACATGTTCATACATGAACAATAGATATTTTGGGCTACTTACCAATTATTATATATTCCAACCAGACTAACAATTCCATTTTGGTAGCGCTACCATCTCTGCCTATATAGCAAAGTTTGTGCACTTATATTTGACATTTTTGCATGTTGCTCTTATGTATATAAATAGTTTCTACCTTCTGTCTTTGTATTACAACATCACGCAGGACTGCTGATGGAATCCATTCAATTTGAAAGTTATTTGGGGAATGTTCTGCCCTAAAACACAGACCATTCATCGGCCTAAATTTTGGGTAATCCTTAGAATCACCTCAAAGGCACATGCAGTCACTCTCTAGAACAGCAGGATGTGAGGCCCAAAGGGAAGCTGCAGAGAGAGAGAACGTCATTTAAAGGAGAGGGCTGGTCATTCGGTGCAAAGTTACAGTTAGATTGAAGGAATAAGTTCAGCTATTCTATTGCATAGTTGTTGTTGTTGTTGTTGAGTGCCATCAAGTTGTGTCTGACTCATAGCGACCCTTATAGGGTTTCAATGGCTGATTGTTTCAGGATTGCCTTGGGAGCAGATTGCCACATCCTTCTCCCATTTTTTGTGGTGCTAGGAATTGAACTCAGGACCTCAGAGACTGTACAGCTGCGCTCTACCAACTGGGCTAAATCCCAGCCCCTTATTGCACTGTAGGGTGGCAATTGTTGTTAGGTGCTGTGGAGTCATGTCCGACTCATAGCAACCCTCATAGGGTTTTTCAATGGCAGATTGTTTCGGGATTGCCTTGGGAGTGGGTTGCCACGTCCCTCTCCTGTGTTTTTGCAGTGCTGGAAATCGAACTTGGGACCTCAGACACTGCAGAGCAGTGCTCTACCAACTGAGCTAAATCCCAGCCCGTAGGGTGGCTATGTTGTTGTTGTTGTTAGGTGCCGTCGAGTCGGTATCTGACTCATAGCGACCCTCATAGGGTTTTCAATGGCTGACTGTTTCGGGATTGCCTTGGGAGTGGATTGTCAGGCCCTTCTCCCATTTTTGCGGTGCTGGGAATTGAACTTGGGACCTCAGAGACTGCAGCACAACGCTCTACCAACTGAGCTAAATCCCAGCCCCACCATAGGGTGGCTATAGTGATGTATATTTTAGATAATTAGAAGAGATTATTTTGAATGTTTCACCCCCAAAACAATCAATGTTTGAGGCAACTGATATACTAATTATCCTGATTATTTAGTTTAAAAAAAAAAAAAGAAAAAGAAAAAGAGCAAAGGGTTTTAGAAAATTGTTGACGAGGAAAGAAGAAAATCATCATTCTTTAAACTAGATATCTTTTTTGATTAAATTAGGCAATAATTTGGCTTAAACCAGAAGACTCTCAATTTAATGCAGAGAGAAAGATCATAATTTAAAATAGTATATAGAATGCTAAAACATCAAAGAATTACATCATCAAAAAATACTGTATATTGTCAACAACAACAACAAAAAATGGCCTGGGCTATCTAGCAGTGTTGTTATGTTGAATGTTTACATGTAGTGAGATAATATTTGTAAATATTAACTGATACATTTTGTTTTCTCCATCCCCCAAACTTTTCTCTCTTTCTTTCTTTCTTTCTTTCATCTTTCTCTTTCTTTCCTTCTCTCTCCCTCTCTCCCTCTCTCTCTCATTTATCCACTAAAGTCACCATACACCCTTGTTTTCCCAGGGCAGGCCCAATTTATACTTATCACTTGGGCATAATTATAACTTGCACTACAAACTGTGCTTCACTTTAGTTTTGTTTTTTTTTTGTTTGTTTGTTTGTTTGTTTGGTACTGGGGTTTGAACCCAGAGCCTTGCACTTGTATGCTCTCCCAGTGCTGGACCACTGAGCTGCGCCCTCAGCCCATTTTTTACTTTTTGAGACAGGGTCTTGCTAAATTACCCAGACTGCCTCTGGTCTCGAACTTGAGATCCTCCTGCCTCCACCTCCCGAGCCACTGGGATTACAGGCGTGCGCCACCGCACTCGGCTTTCTTCACTTTAGTTTTTAACGATTACCCTGCCAGTGCCTTTCTTTCCAGATCTGGTAGCTGGAAGTGAATCATTAAACCTGGACAGGAGTCAGCATGTCATGGAAGGGAAATTGTCCATGTGAAACAAGCAAATATTTGACTTTGGATCCTGTTGTATGACTTTCCCTGGGGAGATGTAAAGGGAATGTGTATTTACTCCAAATAGAGAGGGCTCAGGAAGAACAGAAAAAGGGTTGCCTCAAGTCCAACATAGCAAACCAGTGAGTTTACTGGGGTTATTTATAGGAACATGAGTGACTCTCCAGAAGCCTCGTGGGCAGCTATATCACCAAGAAGAATCCCTCTGAGTCTTCCCACCCCAGTCAATGGTTTACCTCTTATGTGATTTAGCATCATGTGCAGCTGAGGCAAGAGGGAGTGGTGCTTGGCATCCCAATGGAGGATCTCCTGAGGTTCTCTGAGCTTCGCCCACTCCCTCCAAGAGAGAGTGTTAACAGCTCCGATACCATTACCATAGGCCAAGCTATCTGCTCTGTAGCTATGTTTATTCCATTGCCATGACTGCAGGCCAAGATCTTCTGTAGGTGACCACAGGTGCTCTGCTTCAGGATGGCAATGATCACGACAGGCCTGGAGGGACTGAGACGCACTACAGATTCAAACACCTTTTGCAAATGTTAGATTTACTGAGACATCTCATGAGTCCAGCCATCCAGGCTGAGGAAGGAGTGGCTCAGAGGAAAGAAGAACAGGAGGTGGTAAAGCACTTTGGCCAGGTCTCCATCCAGATCACCCCAAAAGGAGACAGGGATTCTCCCACTCAGTAGTAAACCAAGAATATGAAGAAGTGTATTTAGGTAGAGAATGTGAAGCCAGTAATAAACTTATTAAAAGTGGGTCCCCATTTTATTATCACCAGGCATCAGCAATCCTAAATTATGCAAGAGATAAAATTCTCCTACCAGAAAAAAAAGAAAACATGTTGCTCAAGTTTTAGACAACTGATGTCATCACCGTTCAGTATTAATAATGTATCTGTAGGCCCCAAGGTAGCACATTTTTGTTACTTATCACTTAATAAATATTGTACTCTACATGGACATTTAGTTCAGGAACTCCCAGTTATATGGTGGGCCGCATACATCTGTGGACTCAAGTCCACACATGTGCTTCAAGAATAAGTTCATAAGGCCAAGAACCATGGCCCACACCTATGATGCCAGTGACTTGGGAGCCTGAGACAGGAGGATCTTGAGTTCAAGGCCAGATGCAGCCTGTGCAACTTAGCAACATCCTGTCTCAAATTAAAAAATAAGAAAGAGGGCAGGGTGCAGCTCAGTGGTAGACACTTGCCTAGTGTGTTAGGCAGCTTGTGCACCATGGTGTCAAAATACCTGACAGAAACAAATTTATACGAACACTAATTTATTGGAGGCTCATGATTTAAAGGACTGCAGTCCATAGAGGCAGGGCATGAGATGGGGCCTGTGGCAGAGGACTTCTCACATCATGGTGGGTTAGGAGCAGAGGCAACTTCCAGTACTAGGTTCCCATGTAAAACTTCCAAAGCCCTGCCCCCAATGATCTACTTCTGCAAAGCTAGGACCCGCTTCTATAAGCTGGGACCTATGTCCCGAAGTTCCACAGCCTCCCCGGATAGCACCACTGCCTGGGGACCAAATGTTAAAACAAGTGGCCTTTGGTGGACAATTTAGATTCAGACCATAATGGTTACACGTGTGAGACCCTGGGTTCAACCCCCAGTAATGAAGAAGAAGGAGGAGGAGGAGGAGGAGGAGGAGGAGGAGGAGGAGGAGGAGGAAGAGGAGAAGGAGAGGAAGAGGAAGAGGAAGAGGGTGGAGGAGGAAGAGGAGGAGGAAGAAGAAGAAGAAAGGAAGGAAGAAGAAGGAGAAGGAGGAGGGAGAGGGAAGGAGAAGGGAGGAGAAGGGGGAGAAGAAAGAGGAAGAGGAGGAGGGAGAGAAGAAGAAGAAAAGAAGTTATTTATAAGGAAGGATTCAGAATCATCACAGCTCACTTTGACCACTATCATATCTCCAGTCCCTGTGGAACTACATATTCCAGTCTATAAATAATGATTTCAAAATAAGCAATGACAACATAGTGATTGGAAAGATAAAGAACTAGAACTTGAATGACTTCAGTTAGTGTCATTTGAGGTGGCCTCTTAGAGTTTTCTCTGTTTAAACTTTAAAACAAACAAACAGGTACAAACCATGAGATGCAAAAGTTTTGTTTGGAAAGTAAAAATCTCAATTTATATATGAAATACTTCATAAATTAGAATAAAAATTTTAAATCATAATTTGTTGTTTTAAAATTATTAAACTTTTAAGACAAAAAAATGAATTAAGAAAGAGTGGTACAGTTTAGTGATTACTGATATTGTGACTTTTGCTAATGTTTCTGTTTTTTAAAATTAACTCACTGGGTAATTAACCACATAAAATATTACCATTTCAGGCTGCAACCAAAGGACCAAAGTTCAAACTGCAAAGCAGAATAAAAACTAAAGTAGAATTAAGTATCTGTGTTTTGTAAAATATTTACTTTACCTTACTCTATTGTTTTATGGCCATCATGTCTATGAGGTTCGATAAAAGATATTTTTCACTGTTTACTCATTCCAGCTATTATTATTGTTTCATCTCATGATTATTACTGAAGACAATTGTGTCATATACAGGATTAAAATATAACCTATTTCTAGGAACAGATATGCTAGATACTGCCTCTGTAAAAAATGATTAAGAACAGAAGGCACCTGGGCACCACTCACCATAGGAGCTGTGCCAATTGGCAGTTCTATGGCTTAGATGTTCCCTGTACAAAGGCAAAGGAACAGCAAAGGTAGCTCTGTATTAGAAAGGGCAAGGCAACAGATCGAAGCCTATAAGTCCTCAAATAGGCCAAGAAAAAATAACACCGATGCTGAGAACTGATGCAGTACCCTTAGACAAGCTACGTTTTTCAGAGCTTCCTGTTCTGCTACATTCCCTATTTTTCTATAAATCTTGCTGAACATTGCAAGCAGTAACCACTCCATATCCCCCATATCTCACCACCCTTGTGATATTTCCTCTGCCAAGTTAATAAACTCGTTATTTGCAAATTCAACTTTACTGAAACATTTGGGCATGGAGAAAATGCAGAGAGTCTCCTTTCTAGAATATAAACAAATCAACTCTGCTCTAGTGCCCAAAAGAGTCCTGATTTTCCACTGAATCCCTGTGAGTCCTGTCTGCATTTCTATCAGCAGCCACATTCTGGTCTTCCCTACTCTCACCAAATCCATTCCTTAAGCCCTCCAGGGCTTCTTGAGCCTGTATCTCCAAACTCTTCTAGACTTCTCCTGCAACCAAGTTCCAAAGTCTTAAGAACACCATAGTTAAGTTTCTGCACAGCAACAACCCCACTCCTGGTACCAATTTTCTGTGTTAGTCAATTGTCATCACCATAGGGGAAAAAAAAGAAACAAACAAACAAACAAACATGGGGGAAGAGATTTATTGGAAGCTCACAGTTAGTAGACCAGTCCATAATGGTGCTGGGGCAGACATGGCGGCAGCAGCGGGAGGTGGGGCCCATGTCAGACGCCCTCACAGCATGGTGGACCAAGAACATACAGTGATCAGGGCTCTAGGTTCAGGGTAAAAACCTCCAATGGGCCACCCTAAGGGACCTACTTCTGCCAAAGGCTCACCTCCCAAAATTCCACAACCTTCTAGAACAGAACTACTAGCTAAAGACCAAACAATAGGACCTTTGGGGAACAATTTAGATCCAAACCATAACAGACTATTAAAAAAAAAAAAACACTTTAAGAAACTCTTACCTCCTCATCTTCAAGGTGTAAGATATGAGTTTTACCTTGGAAGGAAAAGAGACTGCTGTCCAGCAAGTGGTCTGCGCCCCATGTTTCATTGTGTCCTGTGTTCTCCCAGCCAACTCAGAATATCTCCTGGCTAACCCAAACCACAGGCAGAGGTGTAGGTAGCCAGGGATCAGAACCTGGTATACACTCAATTTTTTTTTTCTTTCTCCCCAGACCCCAGATAGTAGAGGGTTGAATTCATGGTCTCACACATGCCAAGCAAGTGCTCTACCACAGAGCTGTACTCCCAGGTCCCTTTGCTTTTTATTTTTTAATTTTGAGGCCAGGTCTCACTAAGTTCCACAGCCTGCCTCTGGCCCTAAACTTATGATCCTCCTGTCCTGCCTCCTGCGTCACTGGGATCACAGCTGTGCACCATGGCAGCTGGCTCAAAAATGTTTTCTTAATGGATGAGTGAACATGGCTACTGACACACACTGGATGGTCTCTCCCCACAAGCTTCAAACCAGAAAGAAGCCAGAGAAGTGTCTTTCTGTTCCAAAACGTAAGAGATGGATGAGTTCATTGTTTAGAAATTACTCAACACTTCTTGGTTGGGGGAGTTGTTTGTTAATCAAACAGCATCCAGTTTGTCTGACTCGAGATTAATAAGGCCCATGAGTTCAAAAATCATCTCCAGACCAAGGGCTCATAAAACATGACTCTGCTAGTTTAAAGCTTAAAGAGATATACCTTATAAATGTAAATTCCTACTACTTAGGTTCTGCTGCAAAGGAAGTCTGAATACAGAAGATTGGATGAGTAAAGAGACTGAAGGTGTGTTGGGAGGTCAATTGATTTTCCAGGGGTAGGGGAAATGCAGAAGAGGCACTAGGGGCACTGGCTTCATCCTAGTCATAACTCACACAATTGAGGGCATGTTCTGCTTGCAAGCACCCAGAAATACCATGCACAACAAAGAGAGGGGCTGTTGGGGAACGGCAGAGGGAAAGTAGACAAAGATGTACACTCAGATTCTAGTATCCAGGACACTAGAGAAGGCAGTCAAGTTTGGATAGCTAAGACAGGGGTTGAGGGTGAAACTGAAGAGTTCCATTGGGGTCTATTTTCTCCAAACAAGAGAAAGGTTCATGGGGGATCCTAACATCTGAAATGCTTCATATTTTCTGGGCATATCCAGAACCACAGGACAATCCAATTCTAGCTTTCTTGAGTGGCTTCGGCTCTCCACTAGCACTACAATTTCCAGTCATAATTTTAGATCTTGTACTAAATATCACTCCATCTTCTACTTCATTCAAAAAGTACAGGTCAATTGATTTAAATGTTTTACGTGTTCATCTGAAGTCACTAAGAATAGAAACTTCAATTTTTCTCCTAATTCTAAGACAAAAAGAAAAAAGAAAAAGAAAAAAATGGTCCTACCAATTATACTTTAAATCGAGGATTTTTAAACAATGAGGAATAAAGTTGATGTACACAATATTTCCTGGAAAATGTGTCCCCAGATTAAGAAACAGTTGGCCCTAAACTGTGCGAGCCACAGTTTTCCTTAAAATCCTCCCTTCTCCCAACTACACTGTGGGTCAAAAAGAGCAGGATCAAAATAAATGGAAAGAAACTGGAGACATTTTAGTTCAATAAAAAGAATTTCTGGAAAGAGTTCTTCCTCACTGGAAATGTTCAGACATAAATTTCTAGGGTGTTTCTGGTAGTATTCCAGTATCATAGTCTAGAGTCAGCCTAAGAAACAAGCAAGGCTTCTCCCTACAAAGAAGGTAAAATAAAATAACTGTCTGGAATGCCTAGCACAGTGCCTGGCACATAATAGATACACAATGGATATTAACTCTTCCTGTTCTGAGAGTCTGTGGGTCTATGATCACAGACATGGGATGTATTTCTGAAGGGGTAATTGGATACATTATAGGTTCCTCCAGAAGCTCACAGTTTTCTTAAACAGGGCCATTAAAAGAGAAAGGCAAGGGGAAGAACCGAGGCATGTCGTCTTTGCTGGTGTCAGTAGCTCTTCCTTTACTTGGCATTTTTGGCACCTTCAGGCAGTTACAGACTTGGGCTTTATGCTGTCCACTACGGCTGAAATAACTGCTCCTGCAGCCTTCGCTCCTTCCATTAGCACGTGTTCTACCTGCAAGCACAGCAGTTCACGGGACAGTCGGTACCGATCCTAGACTTGTGTCCTCCCCTCCCCCCACTCTACCCCACCATTCCCTTCAGGACCCAGCCTGCCTCGAGTCTCTTCCTATAGGAAGGGCCAGCCTATGCTAGCTTATATTTCCAAAAACCCTTGAGGCACATGAGACCACAAGAAGCCGGGGTTGCTAGCGACAGACACCCAAGGTGGACAACCCCTGGGAAGCATCCAGCACTTCTGGTTGTCTTCCTTCCTCAAGCCATCAACCTACAGTGGAGCTCAGCAGCAAAGGATCTTCCCAAAGGATCAGCGTGGTCACCAAGGCCCTCACTTTAGAAACAGGGTCTCAGAGCCATGGAGGGAGAGTTATTGGGCAGAACTTCACAGTGAATTGGGGCTCAGGGGTCTTCAGAGGGCCTCCTATCATGCACTCAATCCTTGAGATCTTCTTTTCATGCACAAATGTTCATGAGATGGGAGATTCTTCATACCAGAGCCCACTAAGCCCCTGGCACCGGTGCAAAGCCCCACAAGAATAGAGTACATGTAAGCAGAGGATGCAGAGTACAGAGGAGGAAGATGCAGAAAGAAAGATGGTCTGGGGGAGGACTTCTGGCAGTCACTGAAAGGTGAATAACAACAGCAGGAGGACCAACAGTGGGATTTGAGCCTATTCTATTCAGAGAACACAAGACACACAGAAGGAAAAAAGCTAGAGCTGGAATCAGAAGAGGGTGTGGAACCAGGGACATCATTGCTGATGTCAGATGGATATTAGCCGAAAGCAGAGAATATCAGAAAGATGTCTATCTGTTTCATTGCCTATGATCTGTTTTATTGCCTATGTGAAGGCATTTGACTGTATAGATTACAACAAATTATGAGTAACACTGCAAAGAATGGGAATACCAGAGCACTTAATTGTATTCATGAGGAATCTGTACATAGACCAAGAGGCAGTCATTTGAATAGAACAAGGAAACACTGCCCAGTTTAAAGTCAAAAAGGTGTGTGTCATGGTTGTATCCTATCACCATACATCTTCAATCTCTATACTAAGCAAATAATCCAAGAAGCTGGGCTTTATGAAGAAGAATACAGCATCATGATTGGAGGAAGACTCATTAACAATCTGTATTATGCAAATGACACAGCTCTGCTTGCTGAAACTAAAAAGGATTTGAAACATTTCAAAGAACACAGCCTTCAGTATGGATTGCAACTCAACATCAACAAAACAAAAATCCTTACAACTGGGTCAGTAAGCAACTTCATGATAAATGGAGAAAAAATTGAGGTTGTCCAAGATTTTGTTTACTTGGTTCTACAATCAACACCCACAGAAGCAGTAGTCAAGAAATCCAAAGACATGTTGCATTAGGAAAAGCTGTTGCAAAAGACCTCTTTAAAGAATTGAAAAGTAAAAAAGTCACATTGAAGTGCACCCTGGTATTTTCAGTTTCATCATATGTTTGTGAAAGCTGGATACTGAATAAGGGACACAGGAGAATTGATGCTTTTGAATTATGGTGCTGGACACAAATATTGAATATATAATGGACTGCCAAAAGAACCAACAGATCCATCCTAGAAAAATGCAACCAGAGTGCTTCTAAGAAGCACGGATGGCTAGAGTGAATCTTATGTATTTTGGAAATGTAGTCAGGAAAGACAAATCCCTGCAGAAAAACATCACATTTGGCAAAGTGGCAGGTCAACAACAACAAAAAAAGAAGACCCTCAACTAGATGCATTGACACAGTGTTGGCCACAATGGGCTTAAACATAAAAAAGATTGTGTGCCTGGCACAAAATCAAGGAGTGTTTTGTTTTGTTTTACATAGGGTCGCTATGAGTTGGATCCAACTCAATGGCATCTAACAACAACAAAAACAACAACCACAGTCTTTAATCCTTGATAGTTCTTCATCTATTTAACAGAGGAAAACATACACTCCCTCTCCTCATCTCATGGGGTTTGAGTAAGGATCAACTATTACCAAGAGTGCCTGTAGCCATACCACTGTGGCATCCAATCCCATCAGATCTCGGAAGCTGAGTTAGGCCTGGTTAGTCCTTACATGGGAGACTGGGAACACCAGATGCTGTAAACTTGGGAGAAGGACCCAGCAACCCACTCCCAAAAAACAATTAGCCATTGAAAACCCTGTGAATAGCAGAGAAGCACTGAGAATAGTGTTTTGCCTGTTATACATGGGGTCACTATGAGTCCGACACCGACTTGACAGCACCTAACAACAACAACATGAACAAGAGCAGCCCAAATCCCAAATTGTTTCAGATATTCAGGCTTCTGAGGCTTTTTCACATGTACTATATGTACCACCCTGCAGCTGTAGCCCGGTGGCATCCGATCCCGTCAGATCTCGGAAGCTAAGCAGGGTCAGGCCTGGTTAGTACCTGGATGGGAGACCTCCTGGGAACACCAGAAGCTGTAGGCTTAGGAGAAGGACCTGGCAACCCCCTCCCAAAAATCAATCTGCCATTGAAAACCTTAAGAACAGCAGAGAAGCACTGATAAGTGTTTCCCCTGTTGTACAGAGGGTCGCTATGAGTTGGATACCCACTCGATGGCACCTAACAACAACAACAACATAGGTACCACATTTAATTTATCACTCCCCTATATTTAGGGAGGTTACAGAGCTAAATGCAATATGAGCCAGGCAGATAATGTGAGTGGAGCTGGCAGGTGGCTACCTCAACCCCCACACACCACACAAACCATAGCTTAGTCCTGCAGAGGCTCAGGAGGCAGGAATGCTGGCCCAATGACCTCAGCAACTGGTTGAAGAAGAGCTGGAAATCCATATCCTTGTATGTAAAATTTCTGCATTTTTAAATATAGAAAAAATGACAAGGAGCTCCATTTTAAAATAATAATATGAATCCAAGAGATGGCCCACAGGCTGCTAGTTTATAACTGGAACTGTAAAATATCTACCTAGGTCTACTCTATTTTCTAAAGGAAGAAACAAGGCAACTTGAAAGAAGAGACCACCCTAGTTCATGGCTGGGACTTCCACCAAGTGGTCTTTCTATTAGCCAAATGCCTCTTCTCCTCCTTTATGGGCCAATACAGCTGAAAATACCTCCTGAACCTGAACAGTCCTATAGAAACAGGGGACCCAGCTAGCACAACAAATAATATGATGACACCAGTGATGGCCGTGCTCATCCCAGATGAGTTGACTTAACCTAACAAAGCTTAGTGAGAAGCCACCACCAGAGCAAGCAAGGCTGCACCTGCTGGCTCCTGGGCACGCCGTATCTGAGGCCATTGACAAAGTGCTCGCAGTTGCCTTCGATCAGGCTGTACTGCACTATCTTGTTGACCATCTTTTTTGTGCGCTGGATGATCTTGTCCACGGGCAGGGGCAGGTAGGTCCCATCCAGCTTGTTGTTGATTTTCCATGAGCAGCCATGCAGCACGTCCTCCAGCCGGCTGTATTTCACCACCGCGCGGTTGCTAAAGACCGAAGTGATGCTGCCAGCTTCGAACTCCTCACCTCCAAGGCAAAGACAGATAAAAGTTGGAAAGCTGTCAGGAGGGGTGGGGCAGGGTTCCTGCTCAGCCTAAGATCTCTTGTAAGCCACTTCCGTTGGGGGTCTCGGTTTCATCATCTATAAAGGGCATGGTTGAGGAGGGGGAGCTGGATTCAATAAATCACAAAGGAACGACTTTCCCAAGAAACAGTTTGTCCTGCACTATACTCTCCATTCTCCATCCCCACAAGAATCGCTTCTTCTTCACTGACCACAGGGCATTGGACTGGGTCGTACTGGCCCTGACCAAGTCCTAGGACTTCAGTCTCGTTTCCTAACTAGGCTTCACTGATCTCCACCTTCTGTGGGCCACTTCCTGGCTAAGGGTCTGTCATGTTCTCAGACACTGTGGTTCTATGACATGTCTCCCTCCTTGGTCACTTCAGGGACACAGAGGAGCCCAAGCCGTCGGGATTCTGAAGGGTACCTACTCCCACCAGCGTCCACCCAGAGCCCCTTGACCTTCACCTCTAGTCAAATATGGGGATTTTCATTCAGGGTTTGTTTGAAAATAGGGCCATAGCTTTGGAAAAAAAAAGAGATATTTGAAAGCTTCTTCAGTGAGGCTCCTGGACAGGAAGTGGGAGTAGAAAATAGATGGGGCTGAGAAGAGAGATGATGAGAAAGAGACCCTGCTCTGCAGGAAGGTCCTGCAAAGTGAGAGTTGGAGCCAAAGGAAGAAGACAGCACACAGAGACAAGAGCTGAGAAGCGGCTGTGGCCAATGCCCTTTGGCAGCGCCCTTCTGTCATTCCATTTTGAATGGGCAAGACTCGCACAGGATACAAAATTCAAAAGGCATCAGTAGGAAAAAGAAAGGCATTGGCCCACCTCCTATTCCATTCCCCAGGTCCCATTTCCTGAGACCCCACTGTTGAGTGGTGGTCCTAGAAAAAGAAAGGCATCAGCCCACCTCCTAGCCCATTCCCCAGGTCCCATCTCCTGAGACCCCGCTGGTGAGTGGTGGTCCTGGGTATTCACTTTTCAGTGGCCTTACACTCTGTTGTAACAGTCCTCTGTACCTCCACCTGCTCCCCATCCAATCTCCACCACACTTTAATGAACCACAAGTGCAATCTCAGCCTTGTGTTAACGCTGCCTTGAAAAAATGAAATGAGGACCGTGTCTACATTCAGGGTGGAGCAGCCTAGAGCACCTTGGATCAGCAGAAAGAGAAAGGATTCCACCTGTGCAGGAAGGAGCCAGAGGCGATCAGGAAGCTGCAAGCAGCATTTGGGGGCAATGAAAAGCAAGTGACATGTAAACATCTGCCCCCTTCCCAGGGTATCCTCAGAAATCTGAGGACAGATGCTGAATGGTTGTCAGTGCAAAACAGAGGCACAAGTTCTTAAACTCGGGTTTCTAAAAGGTCCTCTACATGGGGAGGGGATTGGGTGGGACTCTTCATACTTGAGTCACTCTTGAGGCTGGACCCTCAGTGGCTCCTGTTGAACAGAAACCAAGCTCTAGACACAGTAAATCAAGGTCCAGGAAGCTTTCGGAATGCTTTAGTGCTAAAGACAGAGGAACACAGTCGTTGACCGCACTTCTGTTTACTTTGCCAAGTCTTATAGCAAGATTACAATAGCGTATCCACTCTTACTCGGAGGAGCCAGATGGACCACGCAGTCATCTTCCACGTAGATGGCCCAGTGCTCATAGCCAATTCGAAAAATCTCAATCAGGTCTCCAGGTCTGGGTCTTGGTTTGCCCTATGGCGGGGGGGGGGGTGGTGAAAAAAAAGGTAAGCAGCACATACCAAGGCATTCCTGAAACCCTGTCTAGGGATTAGCCACAACGCAGCCTGTAGATGCCCTCACTGCAGTTCATCGTGCAATAGAAAGGAATCCGGGCTGAAGAAGGCTGTCTTCCCACAGAGGACCACACAACACCCCTCTCCAACTACTCCTCACTTGTTAAGCTATTGGGGTTCCCGTGTCAGTGGTCAATGCACTGTCTCTCGACCCTGAATGCACAGATATGCACCCTGCTGACAAGTGCCTGGACTCCTTCAAGCATTGGGGTAAGGGTGGCCAGGATGCTGGTCATTGGTGTGGTGTGAGGACACCCGGTGGGGCTCTGCCTTAACCTAGAACCCTCATCCCCATCCACTTCACAGCCTTGACCTGGGGATAGCCTTTCTGAGGCCCACCTCACAGGAAACCCAACAGCCAAAGGCCTCCTGTGCCTGCTGAGACCCTGGATCCCTCTGCAAGGCTCTCAGATGACCCACCGGCAGCCCAGGGGCCACCCCTCCTCTTGGGCCACTCCAGCCCTGCTTGCACAACCATGGCACACCAGCTCCAGTCTGGTGAAATCAGTGAACCTCTCTCCTATCCAGTGGGTTGAACAACATCTCTCCAGTGAGGTCTGAACCTCTTCCATGTGTGTCCTTCTTTGCTTATGCTCCCTCAGTGCTGGCAGACCCTAGAGTTTTCTCATATCTTAGTAAGTCTTTTATCATAGTTTGATCATTCTTTAAACTCCCCCTGTTTCATCTAATGTGTGGTTTCTTATGCCCTGATTGGACCCAAATGGCCAATACAGTCTCCCAAAGAGGCCTGGAGGAAAGAGAATGCTCATCTAATAGGCTGTGTATGTACGTGTGTGTGTGTGTGTGTGTGTGTGTGTGTGTGTGTACACATGCATGTGTTTCAGGGAGAAAATTTGAAAGAATGAGAACATACATGAAAGTGTGTTGTTGTTAGGTGCCATCAAGTTGGTGTCCGACTTATAGCAACCCTACATACAACAGGTGAAACACCATTGTCAGTGCTTCTCTGCTGTTCATAGGGTTTTCAATGGTGGATTGATTTTTAGGAGTGGGTTGCTGGGTCCTTCTCCCAAGCCTACAGCACCTAGTGTTCCCAGGCGGTCTCCCATCCAAGTACCAACCAGGCCTGACTTTGCTTAGCTTCAGAGATCTGACAGGATGGGACACCAACGGGGTACGGCTGCAGGTTTTTTGTTGTTAGATGCTGTCAAGTCGGGTCCAACCCTATGTACAACAGAATGAAACACTACCCGACACTGTGCCATGTCCAGCACTGTCTTACAGTGCTTCTCTGCCATTCATAAGGTTTTCAATGGCTGATTTTTTCAGGAGTGGGCAGGTCTTTCTCCCAAGCCTACAGTACCCGGTATCCCCAGGTGGTCTCCCATCCAAGGACTAACCAGGCCTGACCCTTCTCAGTTCCTGAGATCTGACAGGATCTGACACCACAGTGGTACAGCTGTAGGCACATGAGGGGGTAGGTATGGAATTATGACTATGATGAGCATCTGATTATTGAAAATACAGATTGAGCACTTAATCTGTGCCAGATACTGCTATCCTGGGCACCAGGGACTTAGCAGAGAAGAGAATGGCACAGTCTCTGATGGCACACATAGAGCCTTCATTCTAGAGCAGGCAGAGAGGTATGAAGATTCTTCAACTGGGTGTGTATGTGGGAATGTGCACTGGAGGATATATGTGTAGTGAGGAGGGCATGTTGGGGAATATGAGCACGTGTAGCATAAATGTGCTTGCACATGTATACGTGAACATGGAAGTTAATTTACATGATTATCTGTGGGTCCATTAAGTGGCCAAATGTGCTCACATTGCACACACAGGTGTCAAAGCCCTTAGGTTCCCCTGAGAATCTATTCCTTGCAATAATCAAAATTCTTTTACCCTTCCAATTCTAGCAATGCACTCAATGACACAAAGTTTCCAACTAAGTTCTGATATCCACACTCCTCATGCCTCCTAAATCAAGCTCTCTTTTAAAGCTTTTCTGAGACCTCCATTACATCCCATATAATTGATGTATTTTAAGTGTGCAATTCAGTGATTCTCAAAAATTTACAGAGTTTGGGCAACCATCACCGTAATCCAATTTTAGAACATGACCACAATCCCAAAAAGATGCCTCATGCCCATTTGCAGTCATTCCCATTTCTTAGCCCCAGCCATATTCAACCTTTTACCCAAGAGCAGTCACTTCCCCTTTTCACACCCCCACCCCCACCCCCACCCCCCCGTCCCCTATCCCCAGACAAACACTAAGCTGCTTTCTGTCTCAGTAGGTTCATCTTTTCTGGACATTTCATATAAATGGGATCATGTGACTTTAGTATCTGGCTTTCAATTAACATGTTTTCATTTCATCTATCTTGTAACAGTTACCACTATGGCATTACATGGATGTATCACATTTTGCTTAACCATCTTTGTTCTTTTTCAGTATCATTTTGGATATTCTGAGTCATTTTAAGGTTTCCAATTTTATGTTGAGGTCTCTGATCCATTTTGAGCTCATTCTCATACAGATTGAGAAGTACAGGCTTACTTTCATTCTTCTACATATGGATATCCAATTTTCCAGCTACATTTGTTGAAAAGGTTATCTTTTCTCTAACGTATACCTTTAGCCTCTTTGTCAAAGATCTGCTATGCATAGTTGCCTGAGTGTATATCTGGATCTTCTAGTCTGTTCCACTGATCTTCATTTCTATTTTTGTTCCACACCAAGCTTTTTTCACCACTATGGTCCTGCAGTATAGCTTGAAGTCATGTATTGTGACGTCTCCTGCACTGTTTTTGCTGCTTAATATTGTTTTGGCTATATGCAGTCTTCTGTGCTTCCATACAAACTTTAGGATTGTTTTTCCTATTTCTGTGAAGAATATCATTGGAATTTTGATGGGGATTGCATTAAATCTGTCAATCAGTTTTGGTAGTATAGCCATTTTCACAATATTAATTCTTCCAATCCTTGAGCAAGGGGAGGTCCTTCCATCTTCTCGTATGTTCTGTGGTTTCTTTCCTTGATGTTTTGAAGTTTGCATTGTAGAAATCTTTAAGGTCCTTGGTTAGATTGATTCATAAATATATAATATTTTGGTGAGCTATTGTGAATGGGATTATTGTTTTGATTTCTTTCTCTTCCTATTAGTTATTGGTGTAAAGGAAAGCTATTGATTTTTTAGTGTTAATTTTGTATCCTGCTATTTTACTGAAGGAGCTAATTAGCTCTAAGAGTTTTCTAGTGGAATTTTTGTAGTTCTTTAGGTATAATATCATGTCATCTGAGAATAGGGATAATTTGACCTCTTCTTTCCCTATTTGTATTCCTTTTATTTCTTTCTCTGGCCTGATTGCTCTGGCTGGGACTTCAATAACAATATTGAATAAGAGAGGAGAGAGTGGACATCCTTGCCTTGCTCCTGATCTTAGAGGGAATGCTTTCAACTTTTCCACATTTAATATGATGTTGGCTATAGGTTTATCACATATGGCCTTTATGATATTGAGATATGTTCCTTCTATACCTAGTTTCTTCAGGAATTTTTCATGAAGTGATGTTGAACTTTGTCAAAGGCTTTTTCAGCATCAATCGAGATGGTCATGTGATTTCTTCCTACAAGTCTCTTGGTATGTTGAATTACATTAATTGTGCATGTTGAACCAGCCTTGCATAAGGAGAATGAAGCCCATCTTATCATGGTGTATGCTCTTTTTATGTGTTGCTGTAGTCAGTTTGTAAGAATTTTATTGAGGATTTGTGCATCCATGTTCATCAGAGAAATTGGTCTATAGTTCACTTTTTTCATAGTTTCTGTATCTGGTTTTGGTATCAGTGTGATACTGGCTAGGTAGAATGAATTTGGAAGTATACTTTCCCTTTCTATTTTATGAAATATTTTGAGGAGGATAGGTATTAATTCTTCTTTAAAGATTTGATAAAATTCAGGTGTGAACCCAGAAGGACCTGAGCTTTTCTTGTTGGGAGATTTCTTATTACTGCCTCAGTTTCATTGTTGTGTTGTTCCATCAAGTCAGTGTCTAACTCATAGAAACCCTGTGTACAACAGGTGAAACACTATTGTCAACATTCTCTGCTATTCATAGCGTTTTCAATGGCTGATTGTTTCTTGAGAGTGGGTTTCTGGGTCCTTCTCCCAAGCCTATAGCACCTGATGAGAGACCAGGCAGTCTCCCATTCAAGTACTAACCATGCCCAACCCTGCTTAGTCTCTGAGATATGACAGGATCAGATGCCACAGTGGTATGGCTACAGGCTTCTTTGTTATAGGTCTATTTAATTTGCTTATATCTTCAGGATTTAGTTTTGGCAGGTCATAAGTGTTAAGAATTTATCCATTTCTTCTGTATTTTCAGTTTTGGGTGGAGAGAAACTTCTCAAAGTTGTCTCTTATGGTCTTCTGTATTTCATTGGTATCAGTTGTTATGTCCCCTTATTCATCTCTAATTTTAGTAATACGGGCCTTTTCTCTCTTTTTGGTGAATTTGGCTAAGGGAGTGTCAATTTTGTTTATTTTTTCAACAATCCAACTCTTGGGTTCATTAATTATTTGTATTGTCCTTTTAATCTCTATTTCGTTCATCTCTGCCTTGATCTGAATTCTTTTTTGCATACTAGTTTGGACATTGGCTTGTTGCTGTCTTTCTAAGTGTCTTGAGTTGTATCATTAAGTCATTTAATTGGGCCTTCCCTATCTTTTTAATGTAGGCATTCATGGCTATGAATTTCCCTTGTAGAACTGCCTTTGCTGTACCCCATAGATTTTCATAGTTGTGTTTTCATTATCATTTGATTTAAGGAACTTTTTAACTTCATTTCTAATTTCTTTGATGGCCTATTGATCATTCAGAGGTGTGTTATTTAATCTTCATGTATTTGTAACTTTTTTGTAGTTTTCCTTGCTTTGGACTTCTAGTTTTATTCCATTGTGATCTGATAAGGTATAGGGGGTGATCTCAGTTTTTGGATTTATTGATTCAAATGTAGTCTATTTTAGAAAAAGCTCCATGTGGTGCTGAGAAGAATGTGTATCTCACCTCTATTGAAAAGACTATTCTGTAGACATCTGTTAGGTCCAGTTGGTCTATGGTATTGTTTAACGATTTCTTTGATTTTTTTTTTTTTTTTTTTTTTTTTTTTTTTTTTTTTTTTTTTTTTTTTTTTTTTTTTTTTTTTTTTTTTTTTTTTTTTTTTTTTTTTTTTTTTTTTTTTTTTGCCTTTATGACCTGTCTGCTGAAGAGAGTGGGGTATTGAGGTGTCCCATAAGTACTGTGTCTGGACCTATGTGCTCCTTTATTGCCAGCAAAGTTTGTTTATGAAGTTAGGTGCTCCTGTGTTTGGTGCATAGATACTGACTAATATTATGTTTTCTAGGTTAATTATTCCCTTTATTAATATGTGTGACCTTTGGGGTTGAAGTCAAATTTGTCTGAAATAGTATAGCCCACCCCTATTTTTTGGGGGGGGTTGTTTGGTTTGGGCTGCTTGGAGTACAGCCATGCTCCCCCCACACCTGGTTCAGTTTTGGGTTTTTGATCCAGTTACCCAATTGGTGCCTTTTAAATGATGAGTTGAGAACTTTTACACTTAGGGTAAGTATTGAGATGAGTTTGGTATTCTGCATGGTTTTGTTGGTTATTTTCTGTTAGATTTGGATGTTTCTTGTTCTTCCTTTTGTCCCCTTTTCATGCTGGGACTCTGCTGGTTTATTAGGTTAGATATCCTTATGTCCAAATTAGATTATTTTGTTCAAGTATTCCACTCTTGCATTTTATTTATTCCTTTGGACTTGCATTTGGGCTTGTCTTTCTTCTTCTGTATGTAGGATTTCTTTTAGTGTCCTCTGCAATGCTGGTTGGTGGTCAAGAATTGCTTGAACTTGTTTATATCATGAAAAGACTTAAGCCATCTATTTTAAAGGATAACTTTGCAGAGTATTGTATTATTGGTTGGCAATTACTTGTTTTCAGGATTTGAAAAATGTCTGACCATGCTTTTCTTGCCTTTAGGGTTGATGTTGAAAAGTCAGCTGTTATTCTGATGGCTTTGCCTTTGTAGGTAAGCAGACCCTTTTCTCTTGCAGCCCTTAAAACGGTTTCTTTGCTTTGTAGATTTAGCATTCCAACCATGATGTGACATAGAAAGGACCTACTCTGGTCTATTTTATTTGGAGTTCAGGTGCCTCTGTGGTTGGGGCATCTATTTCTTCACTTGGGTTTAGGAAGTTGTCAGCTATTATCTCATTGAATAGATTTTTCTGTGCCTCTAGTTTTAGTGTCAGCTACTTCTTATACCCTCTATATTCACAGATGCAGTCTCTTCATTATATCAAAGACCTCTTGAAAATATTGGTCACATTGCTTCATATTTTTTACCTTCTAGGAATCTTAATATGTAACCTCTTCAACCTTTCCTGCAGTCTCTCATATTCTGTTTCCCGCTTCATCCAATTTGGATACATTGGATTCTACTGTCACTTTTATTTGACTATGTTATGTAGTTCCAGAATTTCTGTCCTGGATTTTTCTTCTATGTTAGATATTTTTGTCCCATGTTTCAATTGCCTTCATCTGTTTAGTTATGGTATCTTTGAGGTCTTTTAACATACTTCTAAGCAGACTCCTAAATTACTTTTCCAGCATTTCTAGCATTTAGGTGTCTCAGATTTCATTTATTGAAAGATTGTAGTCATTGCTAGTATCTTCTTAATCTTGCTTTTTTCATATTTTGTGTGGTTTGGGGCATTCCTTAGTCTGGTTATTACTGTTTTATATATTTGGGGTTGTCCTTAGTTTATTGCCTTCTTTTGAGATCTTATTATTCAATATCCCTTAGACTGTAGAAAGTGTTCTACTGCTAAGGTAATAGCTTTGTTCAATCTCATCCTTATAATTATAGCTAGTTTTGTTTTGTTTTGTTTTGTTTTTTTTTTTTGAAGGCAAATGGTCTTTAAGAAGAAACCTGTGGGAAGAAGTTGTAGGGATAGCAACGGATAGGTTTTGGAGGTAAATACTAAATATTCCATAGGTATGGATGGATGGCAGAAAGATGAAGATCTGAAGGACAGGTGGGTGAGGAGTAGGGCAAAGGACAGGATAGCATGACGTAGTGGAGAAGAACAAGCAGAAGGGGGGAGTGTTGAGGTATGAGTGAGAAAGGAGTAGGCAAAATTATAAATCTACTTATTCCTAACATGTAATATACATATGTGGCTATACAAACATTTCAGGAGGTGTAGCAAAAGCAAGGATAGGGATGTCCTGTTTTTATTTTGATAAGTAAGTTTCGGAAGTATTGATAGATTATTACTGACTAACTGGGGTAACCAAGAAAGAATAACGGTTAAAAATTATGACTGGTGGAAAGGATGAAAAAAGGAAACAAAGTCTACAGAAGGAGAGGAAGAGAAAAGGTACTGGAGGAGAAAAGCAAAATGGGAAACAAAAGAAAACCAAAGCAGCATTTAAAAAAATAAAATAAAAACTAAGAAATCAAAAGCCACAACTCACAAACATGAAAGGAAAGAGAAAAGAAAGAAAAGAAAAGAAAAGAAAAGAAAGGAAAAGAAAAGAAAAGAAAAGCCCACTCCAAAACAGACCAACCAGCGCTGACTGGCTGGGTCTAGGTGTCAATCACCCTTGTGAGTCCTGCCTGCCCCCAGGGTGTTGTCCAACAGCAGGCGCAGTCTTAGCTCCTCGATGCAGTTCCAGATTGGCTCATAGAGCAAGTGTGTACGTTCAGTTCCCTCTACACTCTTGTGAGACGATCCCGCTCTGGGCCCACTGTCCCACACACTGCCACAATGCCCTGTCCACTGTGCCATCCAGGCCCTGGCTGCAGCAATGGAGGCCACACCTTCAGGGACTGCACAACCTCACAGCCACGTTCCCAGTTTTCTCTCCTCTGGGTGGCCCCAAGCAGGCCACGACCCACTCCTCTGGTGTTTATCTGTTTGCAAACTGGCCCAGCTTCAGAGTGATTCTGGACGCTTCACCGCCCTGGGCGCGCCAAGCCTCTCCAACCCTAGGATCCATTCCTCTGCACTGCTGTGCCCTCGGATCTGTCTCCCCAGCACACCCACAGTCAATTCACCAGGCTCACGGGCGCAGACTTGCAAACTCCAAGCAGGGAACCTTCCCATCGCCCTGCAAGAATGCTCCCTTGCCTAGTTTCTGGGAGCTACTCTCAAGGTCACGAGTTTCTTTTTTTGCAAAGAAACAAGGGTGGCTAGTGAGGGTTTGGGCGGGGGTGTGGGTTTGAGGGGTTTTTGTTTTTGTTTTTGTTTTTGTTGTGTTTTGATGGGGGGTTTTTGTTGATGTTGTTTTGTTTTGCTTTGTTTTGTTTTTTGTTTGGCCCGGTCCAGCGGGCGCCCCAAATCACACATTACTCGCTTCCCAGCAGATGGCGCTGGTGATGCGGGGATCGCAGGAGTTGTGGGTTTCCCAGCGGTCGGTGCCCTTTATGACCAGGTGCCAAGAAGGCGGTCACTCTAGTAGGGGTAGTGGAAGCAACATTTGCCCTCAGCAGGGGGCTCCCCGCCACCAAATTCCCCTTCTCTGCCCAGCACATGGCTGTTCACAGCTAACTGCAGAGTGGCTTCACATTCACCTCCCACTGAAGATAACCGGTCTAGCCTGCGAACTCGTCCCTTTTCCTTAATGGTGGAGTTTTGGTTTTGTGTGTTCTGTGCTCCAGCTCCTCAGAGTGCCATCAGGTTACTGGACACAGTCTGTCAAAGACTTTCCATTCTCTTTTGGTTTCAGGAGCGTTCTTTCAGCCTCTCATGATAGCGGGCACTCTCCTGGGTTCGGGGACAGCTCCTCTGCAGTGGCACCTGGCTATGACCAGTTTCATTCTTCACATGCTAGGTGATTTCTCCACTGTTTTGTTTTTATTTTTGTTTTTATGCTGTGGTAAAACAGGCCATTTTCCTGCAGATACTGCAGCTCTCCTCAATTTTTCTGCTCCAAGTAGAGTCCACTGCATCTCAATCCTGACTCTTGTTTTCCCCGGTCACTGCATGTCTGCTTTCAATCCGCCATCTCAGCCAGAACCCCTGAATTACTTTTAATTTACAATCTAGGAATATACATATCTTCAATTCAAACACTTTTTTCTGTTTTCTCCTTCTGCACTTTTAAGTACACCTAGGCACTGTGAATCAAAATGAACGCATTTCTACCATTATATCCATGTGACACACAAAAGCCAATAGGAACCGAGTGCAGTGGCCCACACCTGTCATCGGCACTCAGGAGGCCAGTTGGGATTGGGAATCGGAGGCCAGCTGGAGCTACATAATGAGACGTTGTCTCAAAGGAAACCAGGGCTGAGGATGTAGGTCAGCACTTGCTCTACATTGGTAGAGCACTTGCTAGTACGCTCAAGGCTCTAGGTTCAAGCCTGAGTACCGGGTGGAAGAAAAGCCCACAGCCCCATCCTCATTAATATGGTAGCCTAAAGGCCACTAATATCTAAGCCCTCACACAGAGCAGGAAAAGGAGAAGGAGAAAGGCCCACAGACAAAGAATGTATACCAAGTACAGACACAGGTACACAAGATCAAATCAATCAAACTCAGCTATTTCTGGCACTGATCAGTGTGGGAGGGGTGGTGGTGATGGGGCAGTGCTACGGGGAAGATTTTACAGAGTCAGTCCACAGGGATTCCCCACATGAGATGCCATGCCCCCGAAACAACCTTTGGCTCCATCTCACTCTACCTGAGCACAAATCCCAATAACAGAGACTCATCAGAAGACTGCCCAATGGTATTCCCCCTCCATCCAGACGATCAGTTGAATGGACAATTACATTGGTTCTTCCTGGGAGCAGGCAGCCCCACCCCCAAGCAGACCCACTTCCCTACAAACCAAATAGCCACCCTCTTCCCATGCAAACTAGCTGGGTCATTCCCACTGATGACACAATGACCGAGCTATTGGTAAAACTTTTGTTCTTTCCTGGAATAGATGCCAGGAAGAAGATAGCATAGTGCATGATAACACTAGTTTACACCACCATGGTAGCAAATTCTGAAAGAATTATAAAACCAACAGGGGCGGTGCAGGAAGTGAGTGGAGAGTTCTTTCCTGCCTGTGGCAGGTGGCAGAGAGGCAGGATCAGGATCACAAAGCAAGAGGATTACTTTTAATTCTTGGAAGAAAAAATGTGAAGCCTCTAGACCATCTCTAAGACAATCCTTGACCAGGCATTAGAGCAGATGTGGAAAGCCAGGAGCAGAAGAAAATCATAACTTAGGAAATTTGCTTCTGCCTCTAACTCTAACCCAGATGATAGATCAGTAAAGAGACCTGGAGCTTTGAATGTTGACATGACACAAAAAGAAACAATTTGCACTACAATAGTCCTCCCTTATCCTTTCTGCAGTTTCGGATATTCACAGTTATCCACGGTGATCCAAAAATCGTCAGTGAAAAATTCCAGAAATGAACAATTCCTAAGTTTTAAATTGTGTGCCATTCTGGGCAGCATGGTAAAATCTTGCACCATCCTGCTCTGCCCAATGAAAGATGTGAATCATCCTTTGTATAGTACATTATTACTGTGTATATTCTACACACCCATTAGTTACTTAGTAGGAAAAAAGGTCAGAGGAAACTAAAACAGAATGGTTTGTTCTTGTTGTTAGGTGCTGTTGAGTCAGGTTCAATTCATAGCAACCCTGTGTACAACAGAATGAATCACTCCCTGACTCTGTGCCAAGCACATGATCTTTTTGTGTTTAAGCCCATTGTTGCAGTCACTATGTTAATCCATGTGGTTGAGGGTCTTCCTCTTTTTCATTGACCTGCCACTCTCCCAAACATGATGTCCTTCTCTGGGGATTGGTCCCTCATGACAACATGTCCAAAATATGTAAGATGCAGTCTAGACATCTCTGCTTACAAGGAGCACTCTGGCTGCATTTCTTCTAGGATGGATCTGTTGGTTCTTTTGGCAGTCCATGAAATCTTCAATATCCATCTCCAGCTCCATAATTCAAAAGCATCAATTCTTCTCCTATCTCCCTTATTCAACATCCAGCTTTCACAAGCATATGATAAGACTGAAAATACCATGGCATGAGTCAGGCACACTTTCATCATCAATGGGACATCTTTAGTTTTCAACACTTTAAAGAGGTCTTTTGCAATAGTTTTCCCCAATGCAATGTATCTTCTGATTTCTTCACCGCTGCTTCCATGGATATTGATTGTAGAGTCAAATAAAGCAAAATCTTGGACAACCTCAATCTTTTCTCCATTTATCATGAAGTTGCATACTGATATAGTTGTAAGGATTTTTGTCTTCTTGATGTTGAGGTGCAATCCATACTCAAGGCTGTGTTCTTTGATCTTCATCAGTAAATGTTTTAAATCTTCAGTTTGAGCAAGCAAAGTTGTGTTATCTGCATAATGCACATTGTTAATGAATCTTCCTTCAATCCCGATGCCACATTGTTCTTCAGAAAGTCCAGCTTCTTGGATTATTTGCTCAGCATAGAGATTGAAAAGATATGGTGAAAGGATAAAGCCCTGATACACACTTGTCTTGACTTTAAACCAGGCAGTGTTTCCTTATTCTGTTCTGTCTCCTGGTCCACGTACAGATTCCTCATGAGGACAACTAAGTGCTCTGATATTCCTAATCTTCACAATGTTATCCATAATTTGTTGTGATCTACACAGTCAAATGCCTTTGCATAGTCAATAAAACATAGATAGATATCATTCTAGTATTCTCTGTTTTTGACTAATATCCATCTGACATTAACAATAATGTCCCTGGTTCTATACCCTCTTCTGAATCTGGCTTGATTTTTGGCAGTTCCCTGTCTACATCCTCCGCAGTCACTTTTGAATGATCTTTACCAACATTTTACTTGTATGCGATATTAATGGTATTGTTTGATAATTTCTGCATTTGGTTGGATCCCCTCTCTTAGGAATAGGCACAAATATGGCTCTCTTCCAGTCAGTTTGCCAGGCAGCTGTTTTACAAATCTCTGGTGTAAACAAGTGAGCACCTCCAGTGCTGTTTGTTAAAACATCTCAAATGGTATTCCATCAATTCCTGGAGCCTTATGTTTTGCCATTTCCTTCAAGGCAGCTTCAAATTCTTCCTTCAGTACCATTAGTTCTTGATCACATGCAATCTCTTGAAATGGTTGGTCATCTACCAATATTTTTTGGCATAATGACTCTGTGCGTTCCTTCCATCTTCTTTTGATGTTTCCTGTATTGTTTAATATTTTCCCTGTAGAATCCTTCACTATTGCCACTCAATGCTTGAATTTTTTCTTCAATTCTTTAAGCTTGAGAAAAACAGTGTGTTCTTCCTTTTGGTTTTCTATCTTGAGCTTTTTGCACATATCATTATAATATTTGATTTTGTCTTCTCGAGCTGCCCTTTGAAATCTTCTGTTTATTATTTAACTTTGTCATGTCTTCCTTCTTTAGCTGCTCAACATTCAAAGGCAAGTTTCAGAGTCTCTTTTGACATGTAATTTGGTCTTTTCTTTTTTTCCTGTCTTTTTAATAACCTTTTACTTTCCCTGGTTGCAACTATCAAGTTGTAGAAGAAAGACAGAGTTTGGAGTCAGAAAACCTAGTTCAAATCCAAACTCTGACACTCAGTAGCTGTTCAACAGATCCTTAACAGAACATCTGAGAGAGTAAAGATATTGTTCTTTACAATCTCAATGTCAAAAGGTCACTACATGTCCTAATGGGGTATATCACTACTCTGTTATGAATGTATCACCATGAATTTTTTTCTAATCCGTTGCAGTGCTTAGGTGTTGGTTTTATTCCTGTCAGAAGTTCCCCCACTACACACCAATTGACAAGTGTTTATCAAACACCTACTGTTTTAAGCATTGGGAATACAGCAGCAAATAAGGCTGACAAGCTCTCTACCCTCTGGAAAGAAGACACAATCAGTAAGTAAAATTGCTACATTTCATGAAAAATAGTATTAAGGCAATAAAAAATGATATGATGGTGTGTCATGTTGCTTGTTTGGAGGAAGACTTTAGATCATGTGTATGGATTGCAAATTCTTCTAATAATAGCTCTGACACTTTTCGTTGGGTAACTTCTCTTTCCCTCTCCATGCTTGTGATTCTAGTGGGGATGCCAATGATAGTACCCAGGATTGGCCATCATTACACTGCTTTCAAAGCTGGGCCAATCAGAGTCCTTCTCTTGGATCTTCATACATAAAGCAAGAAAAAAGATGCTCTATTTTCCCAAGGGTTGCTAAGTTGGGCTTCCCCTTCCTAAACCCCACGGAGGAAGCTTCTTAATACAGAGGAATATGAGGCCATCATTCTTAAAGGAACCAAGAGGACAGGTGGACAGACAGAGTACCTGGAGAGCATTGAGGGATCAGATACTCGTTCCAAGCTCTAAAGATCCCACAGCTGCCTTGGTTCCTACAGTGAGTCTTCCCTGACTCTAAGTCACCCCAGCAATATCAGATTATAAAAAGTGCAATCCCACTGACCCAGAATGTTGCAGTAAAGGGTGACTGTGGAGCTATTCCGGCCCACATGGTCAAGAGAGTCCTCTGTGAGAATAAGATTTAGACTGAGATCTCAAGGACAAGCAGAGAGTTTTGTGGGGATCTAGAAGATCATTCCACTAGGAGGGTGCATCAGGACTGCTGGATGGGAATATTTGTGTGATTGAAGGAAGAGTGGGGAACAGAATATTCGGGGAGGCCATGGGAGAAGAGGATGGGTGGAGGGCAGAGGCCTTTTTGACCCTGGGTAGATAGGAGACAGAATGCAAGAAAACAGAGACAGGAGGGCAGACAATTCTCAAGGTCTTGGTTGTGAAAGGGAGGAGACACATACAATGGGAAATGAAGGGCATGTGGCCCAGCGAGGGCATTTCCCAGCTAGGAAGGACAATGGCCCAGGCGAATTCTGGTTGTTAGGCTCTGGCAGAAAGGGAGAGATTGAAGATGGCAAAGGAGGAAGGTGAAGCAGCAGCAAAGGAGTCCTGGAAAAGAAGACAGGAGGGGCCAAGATAAAGAGCACATAGAGGAGGAGGAGAGAAACATGGAAAAAGACTTTGAAAAGATTTAAAATAAGGCATAAATGGATGGCAAATAAACACGTGACAAGATATTCATCATTAGTCATTAAGGAAAGGTAAAATAAAATCACAGTGAGATGCCCAACACCTATTAGAATAGCAAAAAATACCAAGTGTTGATGAGAATGTGAAGGAACTGGAACTCTCTTTATACACTGTTGGCCAGAATGTAAACTGATACAACCACTCTGGAAAGTAGTAAGTTAAACATTTGTTAGTTGCCATCAAGTCGTATCTGACTCATGGCAACCTTCAGAGGTTTTACCATGGCTGTTTCGGGATTGCCTTGGGAGAGGATTGCCACAACCTTCTCCCACTTTTGTGGTACTGGGAATCAAACTCAGGACCTCAGAGACTGCAGAGCAGCGCTCTACCAACTGAGCTAAATCCCAGCAAGTTAAACATTGTTGTTGTTGTTAGGTGCTGTCGAGTCGGTATCCGACTCATAGTGACCCTCATAGGTTTTCAATGGCTGTTTCAGGATTGCCTTGGGAGTGGATTGCCAGGCCCTTCTCCCATTTTTGTGGTGCTGGGAATCAAACTCGGGACCTCAGAGACTGCAGTGCAGTGCTCTACCAACTGAACGAAATCCCAGCCCATAAGTTAAACATAGACCTACTTTATGTTCCAGCAATTTCATTCCTAGGATTCACCCCAGATGAAAGAGAACATGTTTGTGCAAAGCCCTGTGTGCAAATGTCTTCAGCATCTTTATCTGTAACAACCAAAATCCAGAAACAACCCAAATCCTCATTAACAACTGAATGGATATACGGTGATCTAGTCATACAATGAAATAGTGCTCAGTAATAAACAGGAATGAACCACTGACCGCAAGCAGCAATGGGGATGTAACTCAAAATAATTGTGTGCCATTAGGTGAAAGGAGACAGACAATGACAAAGCACATACAATATGATTTCCCTGGATAAATCTCTAGAAAATGCAAACTGATCTGTAGTGGCACAAAACAGATTGATAGTTGCCTGGGGAGTGAGGCCTGGCAGGAAGAGGGAGGGATCACAAAGAGGCGTTAAAAAAACCTTTTGTGGTTGATGGAAAGGTTGATTGTCTTGACTGTGGTGATGGTTTCACAGCTGTATACGTATATTAAAATGTACCAAACTGCACATTTTGACTATGTGGAATTTAAATATGTGTTCATTATACCTCGGTAAAGCTATTAAAAAAAAAAAAACTTAACCAACATTCCAAATCAGTGTGGGTATTTATCAGACATGGTCTAAAATGCAGTACAATATATAAAGAACACACTAGAGGTCAAAACACTCTCTCTAAGGGTTCTGGTATACCTACCTCTTGCTTGACAAACCTGCCTTCACTTTCAGACTTGGGTGTTGAATTCAGCTCTGTTGTCTTCTGGCTGGGTGTGGCCTCCAAGGTAACTTCAGGCTTCTCTCTAAACAATTTTGGAAACAACACCGTTTCACAATGTTAGAAAATCTGTATTACTGATCATTTCAGATTTGTGATGTTAAGACACTTCTCTGTTTTGTCATAACAACATCCCCCCTAAGCTTGTTTCTATGAAGCTATTCACCTTCATACACAATTGCCGATTCCTAGATTTCTGCCAATTGTTTAAAATGCGAATGAGAGCAGTGACTTTTGTGAAAGTTGTCACATTCAAAATGGAGTCACTTGTGCCAAATCCTGAGAAATGGAACCAGACGACGGCCATGAAAGAAGGCCTGTTGTGCACAAATTGCCTGGTAACAAGCACCACCGGAAAAAATTTCACAAAACAACAATTTTACACAAGGGTTACCTCAATCTAGCATAACAAATATTTCTCCAAGGATGCCTACCCAGCAACTACCTGCTCCATTTGGGCAGGAGCCACCATTCTTATTGGTCCCTGAATGCCTTGTTAGTAATCCTGTGACCACCTGCAGCCTTAGCCCTGTGACATCCGATCCCAGATCTCAGAAGCTAAGCAGGGCTGGGCCTGGTTAGTACTTGGATGGGAGACCGCCTGGGAACACCAGATACTGTAAGTTTGGGAGAAGGACCTGGCAACCCCCTTGCAGAAATCAATCCACCATTGAAAACCTTATAAATAGCAGAGAAGCACTGACGATAGTGTTTCAGTTGTTGTATGTAGGGTCGCTATGAGTCGGATACCAACTCCACGGCACCTAACAACAACAACAATCCCGTGGCCAAAGATTATTGTTTCAAAACAATGTATATAATCCTCCTCATTTTGCCTTTGAACATTTCCATCCCCTTAGAATATGCCCATGGTTTCCATAGCCTGGTGTGTGCATATCAAATTGCAATCCTTCCTACCTAGTCCCATAAAGGTCATTATTCACTAGAGTCTCTCTCTCTCTCTCTCTCTCTCTCTCTCTCTCTCTCTCTCTCTCTCTCTCCATTGCTCCCTTCCTCCCTCTCTTAACAGTAGCTATCAAGTTTTCTATTTTTAGTTTGCTCATAATTCTTTTAAAGTGTTTCTAATTAATTAAAAAAGGAAAGAGAACCTATGGTGTTCATCTGTAATCCTAGCAACTCAGAAGGCTGAGGCGGGAGGATCACAAGGTCAAGGCCAAAGGCAGCCTGTGCAATTTAGCAGGGCCCTGTGTCAAAGAACAACAAAGAGGCTGATGGTGCAACTCAGTGCTTAGCATGGATGAGGCCCTGGGTTCAACGCCCAGTACTGTGAAAAAGAAATAGGGAAGGAAAGGCAGGCAGGCAGGCAGGCAGGCAGAGAGGGGGGAGGAAGAAAGAAAGAGGAAGGAAGGAAAGAAGCAAGGAAGCAAGGAAGGAAGGAAGGAAGGAAGAGAGAAGGAAGGAAGGAGGGATTGAGGGAAGGAAGGAAGGAAACGATGATGATGATGGTGGTGAAGGTGGTGGAGTAGGAGGAAGAGAATGACAGAAGAAAGAAAGAGAAAGAAGGTGGGAAGGAAGGAAGAGAGGGAAGGAAGGTGGAAGGTGCAGAAGGTTGGATAGGAAGAAGGAAGTGGGAGAAAGAAAGAAAACAGTACATAAGAGCTTATAATGGAACACAAGTGGCTTCTGCCCTTTCCTTTCTCACCCCTTGACTCTTAAGCCATATCTTCCAATAATTAGCTCCATATTTCCAAGAAATCTTACGCCACAGCATTGTAACTGCAAGTAATGTGAAAAGGATCAGCATATTTTGTCCCTTGAAAGAAAATGTTGCAGAAGAGGGCTGAAATGGAAGGCAAGAATATATATGCCTTGGAGGGAGTCTGGCAGAGTGCATCCTTTTGGAACAAAAAGACCTGATTGTGAATCCTAGCTCTGGTATCTGCTGGCTACCATTCAGCTCATAAATTAATCTGTCTGAACCTCCATTTATTTTTAAAAGAGAGATCATATTTGTCCCATAGAGTTGAGAGAGTTGAGAAAGCGTGTATGCACATCTGCTGTCCACCAACTCAAAAATGCCTCCTGCTTTACCTTCCCCCCACTTTAACTCTTCTGCTAAAGTACTATGCATTGTCAATATTGTTGTTAGTTGTTGTTAGGTGCCGTCGAGTCGGAATCTGACTCGTAGCGACCCTCATAGGGTTTTCAATGGCTGACTGTTCGGGATTGCCTTGGGAGTGGATTGCCAGGTCCTTCTCCCATTTTTGCGGTGCTGGGAATTGAACTCGAGACCTCAGAGACTGCAGCACAGTGCTCTACCAACTGACCTAAATCCCAGCCCCATTGTCAATATAGCTTGTTTCCAAAACTTCAGCCTCCTGGAGTTTTCAGAAAAGAGACAACCATCATGTTTTTTAATGAAAATGCATTGAGGAAATTTGCAAGGAAACCCCATCATTCATTGGTTATGGAAAACAACCAGCAATATTGTAAGCCTCCTGCTATAAAGCAATTCAACTTTCAGGAGCCTGGAGAATGACGCCATAGCTAGACACTGCAAAAAAGTATGCCCAACCCCAGTGCAATCTGTCACCAGGAGCGAATCAGCCTCCTGCTCACTGGTGAGTGGTAATCCACCCAGCAACGACCTTGGGATTTTTTTTACAAATCTGCCATCCAAGTTGGTCCACGGCTCACACCTGTAATCCCAGCCACTCAAGAGGCTGAGACAGGAGGATCTCAATTTCGAGGCCAGAAGCAGCCTGTGAGGCTTAGCAAGACCCTGTCTCAAAAAAATAATAATAATTATTATTATTATTATTATATAATATTATATAATAATTATATAATAATTATATTATATATAATTATATATAATATATGCCTGCAGCGGTAGCCCTGTGGCATCCGATCCCGTCAGATCTTGGAAGCTAAGCAGGGTCAGGCCTGGTTAGTACCTGGATGGGAGACCGCCTGGGAACACCAGAAGCTGTAAGCTTGGGAGAAGGACCTGGCAACGCCCTCCCAAAAATCAATCTGCCATTGAAAACCCTATGAACAGCAGAGAAGCACTGACAATAGTGTTTCCCCTGTTGAACAGAGGGTCGCTATGAGTCGGATACCGACTCGACGGCACCTAACAACAACAACAACAACATATAATATATAATTATATAATTGCATATAATATATATAATATAATATATAATATATAATTATATAATTATATAATTATTATATAATTATTATAATTATAATAATAATAATTATTATTATTAAAAACCAAGTGTAAACAGGGCAGTGGGAGGCTGCAGGTGTGGGTTGACAGTGGAATAGTTGCCAAGCATGAGCAAAGCCCTGGGTTCAACTCTTGGAACTACGGGGGAAAATTTTTTTTTAAATAAAAAAAAAAAACCTGCCATCCAAGTCAATTCTTCCAAAGATATCTCCCACCCAAACTCCCAGTCCTCTTACCCCTGGAGGATGTTCCAGCCCTGCTCTAACATTCCCTGCTGGGGCTGCTTAGGCAGGAGGTGGACCAATGTTTGGGATGCCACAGATTCTTCTAATTCAAGAGGAAGAAGATGTTATTGAATCTGCAATTACCTTCCTTGGGAGATGCAAATTGTGACAGAGGAGTTAGAGCCAGCACCTTGGGCTATGCAAAGCTGGGTTGGGAGCTCTGGTCTAGAGCCCTGCCTGGCTCCTGGTTCCCCCTCAATGAATTTCTGGATGACTGACGCAGGGGGTGGGACTGGGTGCTGAAGAGGGCTCAGTTCTTCCGCCAAGGACAGTCTGGAATTGCTGGGGACAGAATCTGGGAAAGGATGAAGAAGTGAGAAACTGAGAGGGATGCCCGCCCCGCTTTGATTCAACAGGAAATGGTCTGGAAATACCCACTCATTCCGGTTAAGCATTTAACATAAGCAACACATGTCTCCAAGAAGGAGCCTTGAAGGCGACCACCATGCCTTTTCAGGGGTCACAACCCCAGGGCCTGGGCCTGATGGCCTGATGGCTTCCTGGGGAGACGCCCCAGTGCTGGGGCAGACCTGTGTGAGACACGGTTGAGCATCCAGGAGCAGGGTGATCGTCACTGGACCCGGTACTGCTGGTCCTGGAGGCGGGATTGGGGCGGGACCGTGGGGCCCTAGAGGGGCGGAGCCCGCACTCCTCGCCCGGGTTGGGACTGAGGCCCATCCTGCTGCGGTGGCCCCGCCAGCCCCCAGGCCTCTCAAGCGACAACGCGCCTGACCGGTTCCCAGTGGGCGCGGCCCCAGGTCCGCGGAGCCGCGGGATTGTGGGCGCTGGGGCCGGCGTGGAACTGCGGAGCGGGAGGGCGGAGGAGCGGCGAAAGGGGGCGCGCGGCACGGGGCAAACGGCGGCGGGGGCGCGCGGGGGCGCGGACAACGGCACCGGCTCGGTGGGCGCGGCCAGGAGCGCAGAGGCGCTGACGAGGCGCTGGAAGACCCCACAATCTGGGGGACTTTGAACGAAAGGGCCGGACACTGGGATTTAGGAGGTTGTTCGTGGGCCAGCAGGTAACGCAAAACCTCAGGCGCAAAGGCTCGGGCGCGGCACCTGATGTGGTTGGCCAGGTCCAAAGTTACCGAGCAAAGGAGGGACACGTGGCAGAGGCTGACACCAGACTAGGAAGGCTTGGGAGACACACTGCAAAGAAAATCTTGAGGAATCAGGAAGTTTTTGTTTTTAAAAAATCAAAATAAAATAAATGTATAATGTGAAACATAGGATGTAATGCATACAAAAATACATGGATACATGCAGTTAGGAAACATGATAATAAAATTACTCTCCTTGAATACACTGACCTACTTAAGAACTAGAACACACCTAGTGCCCATCCTTCCACCTTCTGGCCTCCCCCTTCCTCCTGATTGTTGTGTCTATGGTATCCTTGTTTTTCTTTTTTCTTTTTTTCCTTTTTTCTTTCTTGCCTTGTTTGTTTGTTTTTGGTTTGCTTTGATTTGGTTTCATTTGGTTGTGTGTGAAAGGGTCTTACTTTATTGCCAAGGCTAGCCTTGAACTCCTGGACGCAAGCAATCCTCCTGCCTCAGCCTCCGCAGTAGCTGAGACTACATGTATACACCACCCCAAATGCCTGGCCCTTACTTTCTTTTTTAAACGTGTGTTTTTGTACAGAGTAATAGGTTTCACCGTGACATTTTCATACATGTATGTGATGCACTTTGATCAAATTCATCTCCTCTGTTACCTCTCATCCCTTCTCCCCTTATCCCATTTCACATCTTTAATATTCTTGCTTTCATTTTCATGT
Organism: Pedetes capensis; assembly: GCA_007922755.1. NCBI lineage: Eukaryota > Metazoa > Chordata > Mammalia > Rodentia > Pedetidae > Pedetes > Pedetes capensis. Next base: position 56,508 of record VMDO01005183.1, read on the forward strand.
CTTTTTTTCCCCCTAAAGTCCACATATGAGAGAAAACATGTGGTACTTTTCTCCCATCCAAGTACTAATCGGGTCCAAACCTGCTTAGCTTCCAGGATCAGACAACATTGGGTGATTTCAGAATGGTATGGCCACAGATTGATACTTGTCTGTATCAGACTGGTTTATTTTGCTTAACGTGATCTCCAGTTTCATCCTTTTTCCTACAAATGGCGTAATTTAATTTATGGCTGAATAAAACTCCATTATTGCCGGGAGCCAAGGCCATAAGTAACCTTTTGCAAGATACCCTGATGGAAAAGTGCAGGATGTGGTGAAAATAGCAGATGTTGAGTCACAGGAAATAGCGGATGTTGGGTCACAGCGCATTGTGACCTTTGAGCTGAGATTACCACCAGATAGCGGTTGTCAGGGTTACAGGAAGGAAAGGTTACAGGAAAAGGTTACAGGTTACAGGAAGAAAAGTGCAGAAGTGAGTGAAGATCCACATTGGATCGCCGCTTCCACGCAGCCACGTGGAAGTGAGTGGAGATCTGCATAGGGATCGCCACAGTCGCCCACTGTGAGATTGATCTGGGAAGGTAAGAGAAAAGTGATGCAATTATGGGACAAGCATTTAGTAATTCTTAAGGGTCTTAAGGAATCTCTCAAGACATGAGGGACTCGGGTTAAAAAGAAGGAAATTTTTTTGTTTTTGTTAATGACATTTGTCCTTGGATTTCCCTAGAAGGTAGCATTGATGAAACTAGATGGGCAAGAGTAGGTGAATGTTTTAAAGACTATTATAAAGCTTTTGGACCCAAAAGGGTCCCAGCTCAGGTTTTCTCTTATTGGAACTTAATTAATGATATTCTTCAGGTGTCGAGATTTTCCCTAGAATTAAAAAAGGTTATAAAAAAAGGAGAGGAAATCTTACAAAAAAAATCCCCCCCCCCCAGCGGTGAAATTTCCATAGCTGCGCAAAGCTCTGAAAGAAAGGACGTTCGGCAACAAAGGGCCGACATGGTCCCCAGGTGGAGGTGCAAACAGGGTGAGATCCCGGCAGGGCTCCTTTTGCGCACACTCGCCCCGGCGCAGCGCCAGTGAGCCGCGGCTCTGCTCCGCCTCACACCCCGCGTCCCCATGTGCCCTCCTGGCTCAAATACAATGCGCTGGCCTTAAGGCATGGAAACAGCTCCCCCCTAAGGGATCGGCCACCACCTCTCTTGCAAAGATACGACAAGGCCCCGATGAGCCCTACAGTAGTTTTGTCAGCAGGCTCACAGATGCAACCGAGAGGCTTGTTGGACAGGAAGAAAATGATAGTGACTTTGTTAAACATCTTGCTTTTGAAAATGCTAATCCTGCTTGTCAGGCCACCATATGCTCCCATCACAGAGGGGATCTTTCAGACTATGTAAAGCTTTGTGCAGGTATTGGAACTGCTCATGCCATTGGCCTAGCCATAGGCGCCGCACTTAAAACATCTACACCAACCTCCAAAAATTGCTTTGATTGCAGTCAGCCAGGACACTTCTTCAGAGATTGCACTAACCCAAAGGTGGCCCATCCACCACCTTCTGCCTTATGCCCACGGTGTAAGCGGGGAAAACATTGGGCTTCAGAGTGTTGTTCTAAGATCGATGCCCTTGGTAACCCCCTTCCTCAAAAACAGGGAAACTCCCAGAGGGGCCAGCCCCTGGCCCCTCGCCTAGGACAAACCCCTGGGGCTATCAGGTTTGTCCCCCCGACATCACCCCCCCCAAACTCAACCATTAGTGCCCTCCTGCGGGCCACCTCAAGCAGAGCAGGACTGGACCTCTGTTCCTCCACCACAACAATATTAACTCCCTAAATGGGAACCCAAGAACTGCCCACTGGAGTTTTTGGGCCTCTACCTCCCGGTACTTTTGGGCTCCTTGTAGGCCAGGCTAGCTCTACCCTTCAGGGACTTAACATCCCTCTGGGGGATATTGACAATGATTACACTGGAGAGATAAAAATCCTGGCTTCATCCCCCTCTGGCCCTTTAACCATTACTACAGGACAGAGAATTGCCCAGTTACTCTTACTCCCCCTTACATGTTCTAATCAACAGTTTTTAAAGGCTTCCCGAGGCATAGACAATTTTGGCTCCTCAGATACATATTGGGTTCAACAGGTCACCCAAGATAGACCGCTGCTTAAATGAAAATTAGACGGTAAAAGTTTTGAAGGACTCATAGACACGGGAGCCTACGCTACAATAATAATCTCAGATAAAAAATGGCCTTCTACCTGGCCCCTCATGGCTTCCTTTACTCATCTTAAAGGCATTGGACAAACTTCTAATCCCCAACAAAGTTCCAGGATTCTTACCTGGACAGATGAGGAAGGCAATACAGGCACCGTTCAGCCATACATTGTACCTGGCCTGCCTGTTAACCTCTGGGGAAGAGATATTCTTGCCCAGCTAAAATTTATCATGTGTAGCCCAAATGAGATCATCACCCACCAGATGTTACATCAAGGTTTCCGCCCTGGACAGGGTCTAGGAAAACATTCACAGGGAATAAAGGAACTCATTACAGTAATAAACAAAAGTAATCGCCTTGGCTTAGGGACAGAAAATTTATCCTAATGGCCGTTGACATGCCTGTACCCCACACAGATAAAATTACTTGGAAATCCAATAATCCCATGTGGGTTGATCAATGACCTTTGACCTCGGAGAAATTAGCTACAGCTACAGAGTTAGTACAGGAACAACTCACTGCTGGACATATTGAGCCCACCACTTCCCCCTGGAATATCCCAATCTTTGTTATTAAAAAGAAATCTGGTAAATGGAGACTCCTACAAGATTTGAGAGAAATTAATAAAACCATGCTCACCATGGGTGCCTTACAACCTGGGCTGCCTACCCCTGTCGCCATTCCAGCTGGGTTCTTTAAGATAATTATTGATCTTAAATATTGCTTTTTTACCATTCCTTTACATCCTCAGGATAGACAGCGCTTTGCCTTTAGCTTGCCAGTTGTTAATTTTAGGGGGCCTATGCCACGCTTTCAATGGCGAGTCCTCCCTCAGGGCATGGCTAATAGTCCCACCCTATGCCAAAAGTTTGTTGCTCAAGTAGTAGACCCCTTTCATGGCCTCTGGCCCTCCATTTACATCGTTCATTACATGGAAGACATTTTGTTGGCTGGACCTGATGGCACTCAGTTACTTTACTGCTGCCAAGAACTGTTTCAGAGATTGACAGCCAGGGGCTTACAGATCACTTCTGACAAGGTTCAGCTCCAAGAGCCTTATTTCTACCTGTTGTTCATCAACAAAAAATAATCACACAAAAGCCTCATTTACAGGCTGGTCATCTAAAATCACTTAATGACTTTCAAAAATTACTTGGAGACATAAACTGGATTAGACCCTATCTTAAACTTACCACTGGAGAACTTAAACCACTTTTTGAGGTTCTTAAAGGAGACCCTGATCCCTCCTCCCCCCATTCCTTAACACCTACGGCCAGGAATGCCTTATGGCTAGTAGAAGAAGCTATTCAAAAACAAGCGGTCCATTTTATTTCCTATAAAGAGCCTCTCCTCTGTATTGTTTGTGCCTCCTCTCATACACCCACCGGGGTGTTCTGGCAATGCGTTCCTCTTCTGTGGGTTCATCTACCGGCTTTCCCCTCCAAGGTCCTTGTGCCTTATACCTCTTTGGTTGCAAAACTCATCCTTACAGGACGGGAACAAAGTTGTCAATACTTTGGCAAAGATCCCAAAAAAATAATTATTCCCTATACAAAAGGACAACTACAATGGCTTATGCAGACCACTGATGAATGGCCTATTGTTTGCTCCTCCTTTATAGGAGATATTGATAACCATTATCCTGCTGATAAATTGCTACAGTTTGCTAGAATTCATCCCTTTGTCTTTCCAAAAAATACTACCACTCAACCATTGCCTGGTGCATATTTGGTATTTACTGATGGCTCTTCCAATGGGATAGCAGCCTTCGTTATTAATGGACAGGCTAATACTGTCTGCTCTCCCTATCAATCAGCTCAGCTAGTAGAATTGTTTGCCATAATACAAGTTTTTCAATTATTACCTGATCAATCTTTTAATTTGTATACTGACAGTTGTTAATTTGGATTTCCAAGTAATTTTATCTGTGTGGGGTACAGGCATGTCAATGGCCATTAGGATAAATTTTCTGTCCCTAAGCCAAGGCAATTATTTTTGTTTATTACTGTTCATTACTATGTTGCCCAGTCTGTTCCCATCCTTGAGACAGTACCTTGTATTAAACCCTCCACAAATGCATCCCTGCTTTTCTCCCAGTTACAAAGATTAATTAATTCTAGAAGCCAACCCTTCTTTATTGGCCACCTTCGGGCTCACACTGAATTACCCGGCCCCCTGTCTAAGGGTAATGCCTGTGCAGATGCTGCCACTCATTTGATTTTTCCAGCCTTCTCCAGCTCTATAGAATTAGCTCAAAAAAGCCATGCTCTTCACCATTTAAATGCCCAAACCTTATATTTACTTTTTAAGATCACCCTTGAACAAGCCCGCCAAATTGTTAAACAATGTCCTGCTTGTGTTACCCTGTTGCCCACTCTCCAGTTGGATATCAACCCCAGGAGCCTGATACCCAATGAAATATGGCAGATGGATGTCACCCATCTCCCGGAATTTGGTAAACTTAAATATCTTCATGTTACCATTGATACATTTAGTGGATTCATCTTTGCCTCCTTCCATACTGGAGAGGCTTCAAAAAATGTTATAGCCCATGTACTTAATTGCCTTTCTGTCATGGGTATGCCTAAAGCCATTAAAACTGATAACAGCCCTGGCTATGTTGGACAAAAGTTTCAAACCTTTTGTCAACAGCTACAGATTAAACATGTTACTGGCATTCCCTACAACCCCCAAGGACAAGGCATTGTTGAATGTGCCCATCAAACCATTAAAAACACACTTCACACGTTAAAGAGAGGAGACCTATACCCTCAAAAAGGGTCCCCCAGAAATATTCTCCACCATGCCCTGTTTGTCATTAATTTTCTCAGTTTAGACACCCATGGCAAGTCCACTGCTGATTGCCTCTGGCATCCAGAAACTAAGAAAAGCTTTGCCACTGTAATGTGGAAATATCTCCTGACTTATAGATGGAATGGACCAGATCCGGTCCTCATTTGGGGAAGAGGCTCAGCTTGCATTTATGACCAAAAAGAGGGGTCGGCCAGATGGCTACCCGAAAGACTAATAAAATCAGTCAATAATAAATCAAATCCAGGGGGTGTTAACCTCCCTGAGAATGGTTTGTCTTCTCTCCCACAGGTCAACAATGAAGATCAAACTGCTGGTGACACTCCTGTGGACCACGATCACCTATAAAAATTTTCTGCCACAGCTGATAACTGGTGGAAATCTTCTATGTTTTCTCTCTTGATGCCGCTTGTGGGACCCTTGATTAGCCTTTTATTGATGGTCACATTGGGACCTTTATATTTAACAAAATTATAAATTTCATAAAACAACAAATTGACTCCCTGGCATCAAGGACCCTACAGGTATATTATCATAGACTCAATCTGGCTGACAGAGGCTTGGCGGAAACTGAGGGTGAAAGACCTCCTTTAGGAGCTATATAGAACTCAGAACTATATACGCCAACACCAATGTGTCGTGGGCACCAGACAAGGGGTGCGAGGCTGAGCACCGCAAAGGGAGGACCACTAGTCCATCTCTGAGTCCCCTGAGAAGCAAACCTGAATTGCATAGAGGTTGTTGTCAAATTCTCAAAATTCTGGCCCTGCCTCTCCTCCCCAAAAAGACACCAAGGGCCTTCGTCCTAATCAGGGAGGATTCAGGTCAATACTTCCCCCTGCTGGTTAAAGCCCACTTACCAGACGGTAAGAGATTCACATTCCCCACCCTCACTAAATGCCTCTTTTTAAATTGTTAAAAGGGAGGAGATGCCGGGAGCCAAGGCCATAAGTAACCTTTTACAAGATACCCTGATGGAAAAGTGCAGGATGTGGTGAAAATAGCGGATGTTGAGTCACAGGGCATTGTGACCTTTGAGCTGAGATTACCACTGGATAGCGGTTGTCAGGGTTACAGGAAGAACTGAAAGTCCCTGACCTTTGTAACATTTTGGTACCTCCCCCTCCCATGTGTATATAAGCTACAGCAAAAAATTAAAGACTTTGGAGCTTGATCAGACAGCCTGTCTTGCTCTCATTCTTCGTGTTTCTTGTCTCTCTCTCATTCATTCGCCCCCTACTCTAGGTCCCTGTTTAACAGCCCCGAGGGCCGGGGCACATTATGTGCATATGCCACATTTTCTTCAACCATTCATCCATAGATGTTACTCTTGCTTTTTAAGTAGTTTTTTTAACCCTTCTTTGCATCTCTAATATATTGTTTTGTTTTCCTTGTTTGAAACTCTATTAAAAAAAAAAAAAAGATGTATCATCTGGATGTCTGTGTCATCCCAAAATTCATGTGCTAAAATCCTAACCTCCAAGAAGATGGGATTAGGAGGTAAGGCTTTAGGAAGAAATTAGGTCAAGAGATCAAACCCCTCAGGAATGAGATTAGTATCCTTATAATGGAGGCCTCCTAGGGAGCTAGCTAGCTACCATGTAAGAAATCGAAAGATTGCCCATTGTGGTGGCGCATGCCTGTAATCCCAGCAGCTGGGGAGGCTGATGGAGGAGTGTCTTATTGTAAAGTTGAATATTTGCATACTTCCTGGGTGTTAAATCTCATGGAACTGCTTGCATGCATACACCAGGACATACAGAAGTTCGAGACCAGAGGGAGTCTGCATAATTTAGTGAGACCCTGTCTCAAAAAACGAAAAAAAAAAAAAAAAAGGGCTGGGAGTGCAACTCACTGGTCCAGCACTTGCAGAGCATGCAGGCACAAGGCCCTGGGTTCAACCCTCAGTACCGCAAAAAAAAAAAAGAAACAAAGAAAGAAAGAAAGAAAGAAAGAAAGAAAGAAAGAAAGGGAAAGGTTGCCAGCTATGAACCAGAAAACTAGTCTCACCGGACTCTGAAACTGCCAGCACATAGCTTGGATTTCCCAGCCTCCAAAACTGTGAGGAATAAATTCATGTTATCTATACGGTTTTTAGTTACAGCATGCCAAGTAGACGCATGATACGAGGCTCTACGTTCTTTTCTGTAACTTTCTTCTTTCAAAATCATTTCTATGATACACACATATTGTGGGACAGACCTGTAATTAATTTTCACTGCTGTAAAGTAGTCCACTATATGCTTATATTGGGAGATGGACCCGGCAATCCACTCTCAGAAATCAATCCACCATTGAAAACCCTATGAACAGCAGAGAAGCACTGACAATAGTGTTTCCCCTGTTGTATGTAGGGTTGCTATGAGTCGGATACCGACTCGACGGCACCTAACAACAACATATGCTTATAACATGATTTATTGACCCAGTGATAAAGCTACTGGGTTGGTTCGTTTTCCAACCCAGGGTTGGAAACACTTGAAAAGAACTCAAATTGTGTCCTGGTGTATGCATGCAAGCAGCTCCATGAGATCTAATACCCAGGAAGTATGCAAATATTCAACTTTACAATAAGACACTAGAACCTTTTGCCAATTGCTAGTACCAATTTCACTTCTTCCAACAATGGGTTCGAATTCCTCTTGATTTACATCTTCATCAATACTTAATACTTTCACAATTGTTCATTTTTCTAGATAAATAACTATAAAATAATATCTTACTGAAGTTTTTGGCTGCATTTCTCATGGTCGCTAATAAAGTTCAGACCTTTACATGTATTTATCAGCCATATAGATTTCCTGTTTTTAAAAAACATAGGTTCGTACCTTCTGCCCATTCTTCTGGGACATCATCTTTTTACTGATTTGTAGGAGCTCTTTGTACATTCTTGCTATTCATCTTTAGTCAGTTGTACTTGTTTTCATATACCTTCAGCCCCCCATATCTGTGGGTTCTGCATCTGCAAATTCAACCAACCCCAGATTGAAAATATTTTTTCAAAAACTTATGGACTGGAGGTATAGCTCAGTAGTAGAGTGTGTGCCTAGCACATCTGAGGCCCTGGGTTCAATCTCCCAGCACCACAAAAGAAAATGTGCCTGTATTGAACATGTGCAGAGTTTTTTCTTGGTGTTATTCTATAGACAATACACTGACAATTTATATCACATTTTTATTGTGTTAGGTATTCTAAGTAATCCAGAGATGTGCCATCTTCCTTCCTTCCACTGCCTCCCCACAGCAGGCCCTTGCTGGCCCTGCCCCTTGCCATTGAAACAGGCTTGGAATTCCAGGAAGAGAGCAGTCACAGCCACGCCTCTATTATAGACTGGATTGTTGTTGTTAGGTGCGGTGGAATCGGTATCCAACTCATAGGGACCCTGCACACAATAGGCGAAACACTATTGTCAGTGCTTCTCTGCTATGCATAGGGTTTTCAATGGCTGATTGATTTTTGGGAGTGGGTTTCTGTGTCCTTTTCCCAAGCCTATAGCCCCTGATGGGAAACCAGGCAGTCTCCCATCCAAGTACTAACCAGGTCTGATCCTGCTTAGCTTCCAAGATCTGACAGGATTGGATGCCACAGGGCTACAGCTGCAGGCTAGACTGGATTGTGCTCTTCTAAAAATCCTACGCTGAATCCTCACTCCCAGGACCTCAGAATGTCCGCGAGGAATGCATGTCCAGGGTTCAGCCGTTGGGGGGAGGGAGATCCAGGAACCTGGCAGCAAGCCTCAGTCCTTGGTCACATTTATAAAAGAATTTAGAACTAGATCCAGAAGGGAACTTAGAAGGTGGTTTATTTAGAATTGAAAAGAAGGGAGTACCCCGGAGATCTAGGGAAAACAGGCTGGGGAGTTAGAACAGCATGAGAAGAGGGGAGGTGGACAGACAGAGAGAGAAAGGTATGCTTTCTGAGGCAGGAACCAGAAAGTAGGCAGCCCTCGCAGTGAAGATCCATCAAGAGCTGCATTTATGCTTCTGAGCTGAAGCTCAGAAAATGTGTAGGTCCAGCAACGAGGCTGCGAACACCTGTAAATGTCATGATTTGAATATAACATGTCCCCAAAGGTCAGGTGCTTCGATGCTCAGTCCCCAGTTGGTGGCACTGTTTGTAGAGGATGGGGAGGCTTTGGGAGGCAGGATTTAGCTTTGCAGAAGCAGCTCCCTGGGGTTGGGCCTTTGAAGGTTTTTACCTGGCCCTGCAGCCTCAGGGGCCCTCTGCTGCCTACTATTAGGTTGTCAGCTACTGCCTCCACCCCTGCTGTGCCTGTCCTGCCGCTGTCTAAACCGCTTCCTCCATAAGTTTGCTTGGGTTGGATTTTCTGCTGTGGCAACAATAGCTGGCTAATACAATAAACAACTGTGGACATCTGTGGACTTGTGAGGGCTGCTCTAGGCACTGCAAGCACATGCAGGCGGCTGGACACTGTGTACGTCTCCAGATATCCCGGACTGGACAATGTAGACATTATTAAAAGCCATGGACGCTACAACTGTAGGCACTGACACTGCTTTGAGTGAAGGGACTTGTAAAATTTTAAATCCCTGTCTCATTAAGGAGACAGATATTTCTCCCCCCTTTTTATTTTTATTTTACTATGTATGTATGTATGTATGTATGTATGTATTTATTTATTTTGTGGTACTGGGGGTTGAACCCAGGGCTCCACGCTTGCATGCTTTGCAAGTGCTGCACCACTGAGCTGCACTCCCAGCCCATTTTTTGTTTACTTTTTTGAGATAGGGTCTCTCCAAATCACAAAGACTGCCTCTGGTCTTGAACTTGCGATCCTCCTGCCTCTGCCTCCCAAACCGCTGGTGCGCCACCACGCCCGGCTCCTCCTCTCTTTTTGATTTCGTCTTCAAGTGTGCTCCATTTCTCTTACCCTTCCTGGCCTTCCTAAGCTGTGAAACAGGGTTTTCTCTTCTTCACAGGGGGGGTCTTGCCTCAACCAAGAACCCCCACGTCCTAGCTCAGTCAGGGCAGCAGACATTTGTGGCCTTTACCTATAAAGTGAGTTCTGGTTCTAGGCCAGGCCATTTTCAAGAGATGTTACTGGCTATCGACTGGGCCATTTGTAAGAGGGTATTATCTTCTAGCAACCTTGCTGTTTGCAGAGGATTTACCTACCAGGGAAGGACTGACCCCCCACATCAAGTTGTGACCATTCTGTCCCAGAGGAAGCTCACGCTGATATTCATGTCTCCAAAGGTGACTGGGGAAATGCATGGATGAAAATATCATAATGAGACCTGTTAAGTTGTCCACTAACAATTACTCATAAAAAAAGTTTAAAAAGAGAAACATACAAACAAAAGAGGGACTGGGAAGCAGGTGGCTGCCAAGGTTCCTTTCTTCCCTTTCTGCCTGCCTTGCACCCCCTATCAAGAATGTGACTATATTTGGCCAGGCATGGTGGCACATGCCTGTAATCCCAGCAGCTCTGGAAGGCGGAGGCAAGAGAATCGCAAGTTCGAGACCAGAGGCAGTCTGTGTAATTTAGCGAGACCCTGTCTCAAAAAGTAAAAAAAAAAAAAAAAAAAAAATGTGTGGAGGGTGCAGCTCAGTGGTCCAGCACTTGCAAAGCATGCAGACTCGAGGCCCTGGGTTCAACCCCCAGTACCGCCAAAAAAAAAAAAAAAAAAAAGAATGTGACTATATTTGGAGGCAGGCCCTTTAAAGAGGCAAGGAAGGTAAGAGGCGGTCATTTGGGTAGACCCTGATCCGACATGATTACCATCCTTACACAAAAAGAGGCGAGTAGGACACAGATACAGAGATGGGAGCCAAGCACGTGAGGACACGAAGATGGACATCCGCAAGCGCGGGAAAGAGGCGTCGGGAGAGACCAAACCTGCTGACACCTTGATCTTGGACTTCCAGCCTCGAGAACAATGACAAAATAGATTTTCATGGTTTAGGCCCCTGCTCTCGGGTATTTTGTTATGGCGGCCCCAGCAAACAAATACACCTGCCTTCTTTATTTCCCAGCAGAACTGAGTCAAGGCTGGGGGGAAGGGCACCACTGGCTTCAGGCCACGAGATCTGTGCTGCTGGGGCTGGGATGGGCACCTAAGTCTGATTCCAGCGCTGGGCTCCATTTCCTGCCCAACTGGTCTCTCTACTTTTGGTTTCTCCTTCCTCCTGTATGTGAATGACTCTTCCTGAACACACTCCTGATTGCATTTCAGCCACCCAGCTTGGCCTACCCAGGAGGAACCAAACACACTGTTTGGCTGAGCACCCAAAGCCCCTTCAGTTTTGACGTAAGTCAGAGCTTCCCAAACATGAATGTGCATCAGAATCGCGTGGAAGGCAGCTTGAAATGCAGCTTCCTGGGCCTCACTCCCAGAGCGCCCTCTTCACTAGGTCTGGGCTGCTGTTGTTGTCAGGTGCCACTAAGTCAGTGTCCAACTCATAGCAACCGTACGTACAACAGGCAAAACAGTACTGTTAGTGCTTCTCTGCTATTCATAGGGTTTTCAATGGCTCTTTGATTTTTGGGAGTGGGTTGCCGGATCTGTCTCCCAAGCCTACAACACCTGGATGTTCCCAGGCAGTCTCCCATCCAAGTACTAACCAGGCCCAACCCAGCTTAGCTTCCAAGATCTGATGGGATCGGACGCCACAGTGGGATGGCTGCTGGCATCCCATGCTGGCCTTGAATTCTTAATCCTCCTGCCTCATCCTCTTCAGTAAATTGATTACTGGCGGCATGCAGCACCACAGCAGGCAGGTCCCTGTAGAGCCTCCAAATTTGCATTTCTGACACACTTCCGCTTCCCGCTTCCCGGTGAGGAGCACAAGCTGGGTAGCCTTGGCTTCGATTCCTCATCCCAAGACCCTAATGCACTCTCCCCTCCATGCCAGGAGGTGCTTACTCTTCCCCCAGTACCCCATGTACTTAACTCTTTGCCCAGCCCTGGTCCTGCCAGGAATTCCCTGCTGCTAAGTCTGACATGGCCTACAGCCATAGCACTGTGGCATCCAATCCCATCAGATCTCCGAAGCTAAGCACTGGTTAGTGCTTGGATGGGAGACCTCCGGAGAACACCAGGTGCTGTAGGCTTGGGAGACAGACCCGGAACCCACTCCCAAAAATCAATTCGCCATTGAAACCCTATGAACAGCAGAGAAGCACTGACAACAGTGTTCTGCCTGTTGTATGTAGGGTCGCTATGAGTTGGATACCGGCTCATGGCACCTAACAACAACAACAAATCTGACATGGTCAGATCCCAGGACCTCCCAACTCAGGCTAAAGTGGAGAAGTTGCTCTCCCTTGAAAGGGAAAGCCTTACAGGAATTTCAACCAGAGCTGAGCTGCGTCTCCTAAAACACACATTTGGCCCTACTCTCAGACACAGGCTCCTGCAGACCACTGAGTCACTCTGTCAATGTGCAGACGATCAAAGGCAGGCCAAGCTTGGGGACACATATGTCCAAGGGCACCAAGAATCCAGGTCTCCTTCCCCTGCAGCTATTTGTCCCCACCACCCTGAGCTGCAGTTCCTGGGCCTCAGGGGGCCCTCCTCTCCCTTCCATTTACTCATTCCACTTTCCTGGGACCTTGCCTGAGCCCTGGCATTGCCAGCTGATGCTGAAATGAAACCTCAAGGGACTGTACAACTTGGAAAGAGAGTGGGGGAAAGGGCAGGGAAATGAGGGAGAGGGCCGGAGGAGCCAGGAAGCTGGGGGCGGGGCTTCTCCTGCGACCTGCACACGTGTACCAACACCACCCCTTCCTCCGACCTAGGGAGGGCTCAGGTGAGCCGCCAGGAAACACAAAGCCTCGTTGTCCCCCAAAAGAGCCAGGCCCCGACTTCCCTCTGCGATGGCCATGTGCTTCAAACTCAGAGGGGCGGGCGAGGTGGTTAGTTAGTGCCAGCGACCTGCCCCTGGACACAGACTTTCTGCTCCATTGCAGCCAGAGCTGCCGGCTGTGCTGTGCACCGCTAGGGGTGGGGCGGGGGGCTGGGGCTGGTGTGGGCGCCCCCAGGGGGTGATCAGCTGCCCTCCCAGCTCTCCTTCCAGCAGGATTAGGACGCTGCAGGGCGCAGGTGAGACTAACAGCTGGGAGGGCGGCCCCAGAGCTAAGGAGCTGGCTGGGAGAGGTGAGTCAGACCCACGAGGGCAGGGCTACAGGGATCAGGATCTGCAGCTGCACCAGCCCCAATGGCCCCGGGAGAAAACCTGGACCCGATTCCTGACAGCTTCATCCTGCAGCCGCCAGCCTTCCACCCGGTGAGCGGCCGCCCTGACTTTGAACTTCCTGGGTCTCTGGGCTCCTTCCTTCCAGCTTGGCCCAGGTGGTAAGAGGCAGGGGACCTCAGTCTTGGCCCCTGCTTCCCCCAGGACCCGCCTAGAGCTCTGGGAGGCCCTCTTGAGCTCAGCAGAGCAGCTGATCAGCTAATGCCCACTTGGGTGTGAGTGGCAGCTGGGGCCCCACGGTCCTTGCATTTTAAAATTGGCGAAGCCCAGAGACCCACTGCTGTGCGCCTCCTGGGACAGGTGGCTAGGAAGATGGGGAATCGAGTGGAATCATTAAAAGAAGCTCTGACTACTGGGAAAGACAGCCTCATCTCCAGCCTGGACAGAAGAGTTAGGGGAACCTCCCAACCACGGTGGGGTGGGAGGCTCCTCTCTCCTTCCTCCTGTCAGTCAACGCCAGGGAGACTTTCTGAAGCTGGGCAATGCTCTGCAGAAGGCTGAACTCCCCGTAGACACCCCACTAATGAGCGCTAATTATCACTTTCCCTTACTTGGCCCTGGCCTCCCCGAGGGCCGCTGCAGCCCAGTTAATCACACGCCCTGGCAGGAGCCTGGGAAATGAAAGCCACTGAACTGCGGGCCTGGCTAGGCTGTGGGCGCTCTGACGGGTGGGGATCCTGGCCTCCCATCCCTACCCGGGTGCCTGAGTAATGAGCTGAAGGGGCTGGAACCTCCGAGGTCGCACTGCTACTTGCTTCACAGGCCACGGCAGCCCTGGAGGCTCTGAGGTCATTCTACGCTCTTCAAACTTCTGACCTCTGCCGGGAGCTGGAAAGCAGCACGTGAAGGCTGATCTTACAATACTGCCCAAGCAATTGTTTTTTTAGGTGTCATCAAGGCGGGTCCAACTCATAACAACCCTAAGTACAGCAGGATAAAACACTACCCAGCACTGTGCTATGCGCACAGTCTTTTTATGTTTGAGCCCCTTGTTGCAGCCACTGTGTTTCTTCTCATTTTGAGTTGTGCCACATCAGCAAAAGGAGGTCCCAGGGCCTTTATTCCAGTCCCATCATTAAGGTCGACTCTACTTGAGGAGGCAACTCCTCCCCAGTCATTTCTCGAATGCCTTCCAGCCTGGGGGGGGCTCACTTTCCAGCACTATATTTGACAGTGCTTCTCTGCTATTCATAAGGTTTTCAATGGCTAATTGTTTCGAGAGTAGGCTATCGGGTCCCTCTTCCTAGTCTCTCTGAGTCTGGAAACTCAACTGAAACCTGTCCACCATGGGTGGCTGTGCCAGTGTCTGCAATACATATGACATAGCTTTCACCATCACAGCAACGCACAAGTCCCCACAGCATGACAAGATGACAGACACACAGGGGACCCAAGGAGTACCTGCTGTGTTTTTTCTTCACACTCTTTCTACAAACATCCCTGCAGAGCCCAGGCTGTGCCCAGCTGGGCACTGAGCCAACCAAAGGGAAAGACAAGGCTCCAGTTTTGAGGGGCTTGTAGTCTCCTTGGGCTAATAGCCACCCAACCCCTTTATACCAGGGGCTGAGGGCCAAGTTAACCATGGGAGCCAAGGGCTCTGGGAGCTCAGGAGAGGGGAGGCATAACTCAGGCACCCACGTGAGTGTTGCTTAGAGAAGCATCAGCGTGGAGGGAGAACAGAGGAGCCCCAGAAAAGGCAAGTTGGAAACGGGCATGGTATGCTTTAGGAAGGCCAGGCAGCTTCTATTCGGGAAAGATGGGCCCAAGCAGGTATCTGGCCCTTGTTAGTTTCTCTCCAGGGGTCCACATAGGGGCCAGCTCTCAGTTCCAATTTATCCATTCTTTTTGCCTCCCACTTCTCAGACTCTGGCCATTAAGCAGTCCTCAGAAAGCCTCCATACCAAGCTCCTGGGGACCGGGTGATGTCCCCAGTGGATGCCAAGCCTCACTGGGAACCCAGCAGCCTCTTGTGCTTTAGACACTCGAGAGAGCTAGGTGGTCAGTGTTCCAAGCAGACAGTAGAGGTGGTTTGGGCTTGCCCGGGGCAATGTGGCTTTAACATATGGATGCCCAAGAAAGGAGGGCAGGTGGAATAGAATATACCAGAGAAAACTGAGGTGCATCCACAAGGACCTTTTCTTTTTGGGGTGGGGAAGTTGAGTTCTCTCGGTCTTCCCACTCCCCAGACACAGGGGTCTTCTGGGCCTTTCTCCGACCTGCATGCATGGGTTTCCCCCCCTCTTTCAGGTGATCCCTTATGTCACGACAATTTTTGGTGGCCTGCACGCAGGCAAGATGGTCATGCTGCAGGGCGTGGTCCCTCTCCACGCAGACAGGTAAGGGGGGCAGCCCGGGGTGCTTGGGCTCAGCCTCAAGGGCATCGAGCCGGGGGTTCCACTCTGTGTGTGGGACCACTATGGGGCTCCGTTTCTCCCAGGTTTCAGGTGGATTTCCAGTGTGGCTGCAGCCTGGACCCCCGGCCGGATATCGCCATCCACTTCAACCCTCGCTTCCACACCACCAGGCCCCACGTCATCTGCAACACCCTGCACGATGGTCGCTGGCAGAGGGAGGCCCGCTGGCCCGGCCTGGCCCTGAGGAGAGGGGACAGCTTCCTGCTCCTCTTTCTCTTCGGGAATGAGGAGGTGAAGGTGAGTGGAAGGTGAGACCACGGACATCGAGTGGTCTGGAATTTGTGTCCTCTCTCCCTTTTTCCCCCAGCTCATTCATCACCTCGATGGGGTGAGTGGCATTGGGGAGGGGACCAGAGAGCTCCTAAACCCTATTCCATGCTGCCCTGGGGTCACATGGCAATGAAAAAGCTCCTTGGTGCCTGGCTCTGGAGCAGGATCTGATCCTAGCAAGCACTTAGGGAGCAGCCGCTGGATGCCAGGCACTGTCCTAAGCTCTTTAAATCTATCAGCTCAGCAAATCCACACCACAGCTGTGGGGGGGAACTTTCTTCATCCCTGTCTTACAGCTGAGCCATCAGGGGACCGGAAGAGAGAACTTGACCTCAGGCTTTGACCTCTGAAATGAACCCCTGCCACAAAGACAACGGGCCCTTCAGACAGCTCCAAGGGACAAGGCAGGGGTGGGAGGGACTGAAGGATCCCAACTATCTCCTGTAGTCACAAGGTTCTGTGACAAATTCAAGAGATGACAGCCAAGAATGTTCGTGAGCTTCGGCCGAGAGCTGCTAAGGCTGTCTCCTCGCCTCCTTATATCTAAACTTTAATTCTTAGTAACAAATTACAGAACAGAAAAAAATGTATGAACTCTTTTAACCTGGTTATTGTTTCTCTAATCTCTTCCTCTTAACAATCAGAGGTAAGATTCGGGCAGGGATGATTCTCCGGACATTGCTTCTAAATCCCAAGAGATAATTGATAAGGGGCCTTCCAGGAGCCAGGACATCAGTTAGTGTTTTCGGAAACTCATTTTACTGCATGCACCAGCAAGCCTTTGTAATGTTTAACAAAGGACACAGTGAACAGGTGGGCATCTTGGCCTTTCCAAGCAGCCCTGCCTCTTCTGATGGCTTCTCCATGACTGTACCTGTCTTAGGTTGTCCCTCTGCTTATGAGAGATCGTACCCATCATCAGCAGTCAGTCCTCTTGAGAGCCAAACAGGGTGAAGGGAGTTGTATTCACTGTAACATATTAGAAGGTGCAGCATTTAGAGGTAACACCTGCTGGCCTCTCCACGCCTGTATCTGTCTTAAGTTGTCTCTCTGTTTATGAGACATCTTACCCGTCATAAGCAATCAGCCTACCTGAGAGCCAAACAGGGTGAAGGGAGATATATTCATTGTAAGATATTTGGGGGTTCATCATTTAAAGGTGACAATCTCCCAGCCTTTTGAGCCTCGTTTTCACCACTTATAGGCAGGATGCAGATGAGGCACGAGGTCTGCTGAGAAGCGCCTTGTCCTAGGTAACAAGGGGCATGGAAGGTGCCCTGGTCCCAAGACCAGCTCTATCTGCCAGCTCCGCGACCTTGGGAAGGTTACTTAAGCTCATCTGTGCATTGTGCCTTCTATGCCAAGCTGGTGTGAAGCTCGATGGGTAAAAAGCCAGGGAGAAGTGCTTGCAGATGCCTGGGGCGCCACGATGACCCCGTGAACACTGGCGGCTGTTGAACCGGGCTCTGTCTGCCTCCGCAGGTGAGCGTAAACGGACAGCACTTCCTCCACTACCGCTACCGGCTCCCGCTGACCCGGGTGGACACCCTGGGAATATTTGGCGACATCTTGGTGAAAGCTGTTGGATTCCTGAAAATCAGTGTAAGTTTCCTTGGGGCCATGGCTAAGGCAGTGGTTGCCTTTGATTTTCTCTGGTGCCTGGACAGGCCTGGGGCCGCTCACCCACCCCACACCAAAAGATAGAAGAGGCCCCACACACCAGTAATATCCAAGGGACAGGGGGTCCACAGAGGTGTCAGATGTGAGTGGGGCAAAGGGGGAAAGAAGGTGGCCTGAGAATGGGGCTCAGGAGCCCCGAGCAGGATCTGTACTCTTGTAGGGTGTGAATAACACTGAGGAAAATGGCCAGGAGGGAGACGACTCAGCACATAGGGGCCCAGACAGGCAGAAGCTGTCGGACTCTATCATTTCCACCTAATGAACTGATTCACAATATGGAGCTCTGGGACCTGCCATCAGAAATTCTCATCAGCAGTTGGGCATGGTGGCGCACGCCTGTAATCCCAGGGGCTTGGGAGGTGGAGCCAGGAGGATCGCAAGTTCGAGACCAGAGGAAGTCTGCGGAACTTAGCGAGACCCTGTCTCAGAAAGTAAGGAAAAAAATAAAAGGGCTGGGGGTGCAGCTCAGTGGTCCAGCACTTGCAAAGCATGCAGGTGTGAGGCCCCGAGATCAGCCCCCAGTACCACCAAAAAAAAAAGAAAAAGAAAAAGAAAAAAAGAAATTCTCTCAGCGAGTCTGAGCTGGGGCCAGGAATCAAGGGGTTCAAAATAGCAGGCCTAGGACCCACTGACAAGCTGTGTGGGGAGCAGGCAGGGAAGGAAGGGCTTGTGGTGGTCCTGAGCACCCCAGTTCTCTCTTCTCTTTCTGAACAGCCATTTGTGGAGGGCAGCAAAGAATATCCAGTTGGACACGTGAGTCTCTTGGGAGCAAGACCGGGCTTTGTAGTTGGGCAAGGACCAAGGACCGTTGTTGGACCTCGTTATTGCATAGCCACGCTACTGGGGCCCCCTGGTCCTCCCTCCTCCCCTCACATGACCTCCCATTGCACAAGGCCGGCTGCCCCTTCCCTCACTGCTGCGGTGGCCATGGCTGTGCCTGGCTCCCCTCAGCCCCTGGAGAGCTTGGGCTCACCTCTCCCAGACCCTCTTCAGGCGCAGCCAGGGAAAGTGAATGGGGGTAGCTGGCTGCATGGGAGGGATGGGGGTGCATAACCCATGCTTTCCCTTGGGAGATATGATTCCGTGGGAGCTTTTGATTCTCAGAGAAACCTTGCAAGGCAGCTGGGGTTGGCTTCACGGGACAGTCGGGTTGACGAGGCCCATGAACTCGCCACGTGGGATCACAGGTCCGCTGTCCAGTTCTTCCCTGTTATTCCAAAGATGGAGGTTCTCTAAACTCAAGAGGACCCAACTGGGGCTCTGACAGCTTTCCTGCTGCAATGACAGACACCAACCCCGAGTATCCCAAGTGTGAAAGAGCAAATGCCAAGGGCCTTACACCTCTTTCTTTCCTGACAGCCCTTCGTGCTGTACAGCCCCAGGCTGGTAAGTGGCCTTCCATCCTGATGCCTCCCGGAGGTGGGGCCCCCCTGGGGTCCCTCAAGGAAACACCCTCAGCTTTGCCATTTCCCCTCCTTCCTGGAAACCTGCAACCTTGGGGGGCCAGGCAGCTCCAGCTTCATTTTACCTTCTCCCCACCTACTCTCCAAACAGGTATTTGTTATTTCTCTGCGCCCGGCATTAGGATAGAGGGACACGCCAGCCCCAGCCCTGCAGTCGCTTGGAGGCTGCTGGAGCTCTGACCCACTGAATGGCTGTTACCTTTCAGACAGCAGCCGTGGGAGGCGCACGTGCTGTTCAGGCAGCGGAGCAGCGAGCTCAAGCTGGTGGGGCCAGCGGGGCTCTCCGCAGCCCGCATTTTTGTTGTTGTGAGGGGCCAAAGAGTCAAATCCAACTCATAGTGACCCTCTTAGGGTTTTCGATGGCTGATTGTTCGCGATTGCTTCGGGAATGGATTGCCACATCCTTCTCCCGTGTTTGCAGTGCTTGGGGATCAAACCCAGGTCCTCAGTGCAGAGCAGTGCTCTACTCACTGAGCATTAGGATAGAGGTCCTCAGTGCAGAGCAGCGCTCTACCCACTGAGCCAAATCCCAGCCCTCAGCAGCCTACAGCAGATGCTTAAGACAGGGATAGAGCAGAGTGTCCCGGCTGCAAGCCTGCACGCAGGAACTTGCCTGCCCTGGTGCTCCCCTGACCCCTGAAGGTAGCCCAAGAAGCTGCTCCTGGTAGCAAGGGGCCCTACCTGCCCCCCGTGCCCCATGGCCACCTTTCAGTTATCTTCCTTTTTTTTCAGGAGGTGCCCTGCTCCCGTGCTCTTCCTCGGGGTCTCTGGCCCGGGCAAGTTATCATAGTTCGGGGACTGGTTTTGCAAGAGCCAAAGGAGTAAGTATTCAACTAAATGTCCCCTCTTTGAATATCCCAGCACAACCATTTAACCCCCTTCTTACAGATGAGGAAACAGAGGAGCAAAGGGGACTAAGCTGCCCAAGGTTGCAGAGCTGTGAAAGTTAGCCTGCAATGGAGACTGGCTGCCCCACTTGCCGGCGCCTCTTCCCTGCTGGTGTTTCTGCTCAGGCCAACTAAGCCTCATGTCATAAGTCCCAGGAAAAGGTCTTTCAAGCACAGGCTGAGGCCCAGAAGAGAATGTGGCCTCCCATTGTGACACAATGCTGGTTTAGGAAACAGCCAGATAGTGCTAGAGAAGAGAGCTGATACTGAGAAGCCAGAAATTGGAGGGACATTTACTAAATGGATGCTTCCTGGATATTCCTCCGGGGGGCGCTCAAACTCAGCTCTATGACTTAAATCCAGTTACACTATTTGCAAACTGCCCACCTGCCTGCCTGCCGGCTACCTTAAGGAAATGCATTGGCTTTTATGGCTTTCCAGGCTAGGTTGCCTAGGTTGTCATCTACTTAGTACACACTACCTGTACAACCTTAGGACAGTTACTTTTCCTTTCTGTGACTTAGTTTCCTGGTCTGTAAAGGTGATAATAATGCCAGCTTTGAAGATGGTACTTAGACTAGTACCTGGCTCACAGTAAGCACTCCACAATGTGGGTGGTATCTGAATAATCCGGAGGAAGCAGGAGAAGGTAGAGTGAGGGGTGCCCCCTCAGCACCCTCTGCTGTTTTTGTTTTTATTTTTAAGTCGCTGACCTCCCTAAACCCTTGCCCCATGTGGGGATCACAGGTGTGAATTCTGGGATAGGTATGAAGCACAGCACGGGTTAACATGGGCCTCCAAAGCCAGGCATGCCCGGTTGGAGTCCTGGTTTTACCCCTTATAAACTGTGCATACTCGGGCTAATTGTACCTTTGTGAGTTCAAGTCTCCTTGTCAGAAAAAGAAGAAAGGTGATCCCAACCTGCTGGGGTGGATGAAGAGGTGCTCAGTGATGAAAAGAGCACCTCTTGCCCCGAAGCCTTGAATCCCAGGTCATGTCCTTCGCTCAAAGTTGCATGGTTGTCATTAGTGACACAGGGTATACCTGCTCTTTCTTGAGGCCCATGAGTACATATGCCCTCAGAAGTCAATCAGGCCACATAAATAGTGAGGCACTAGTCTGGGAAGCAGGAGATTTTCATCATCCCAGGCATGCCAGATCTTCAGGTTATTCTTAAAAAGAAGTTGGAAATCATCTTTTATGTAAACTCAGTTTTTGATGTTGGAATTAACTGAAAGTTGAAGATTACCACAAGCTTAAGGACCTGGCAACCCCCTCCCAAAAATCAGTCTGCCATTGAAAACCCTATGAACAGCAGAGAAGCACTGACAATAGTGTTTCCCCTGTTGTACAGAGGGTCGCTATGAGTCGGATACTGACTCGACGGCACCTAACAACAACAACAAATTGTTGTTAGGTGTCGTCAAGTAGATATCTGACTCATAGCAACCCTATGTGTAACAGGTGAAACACTATTGTCAGTGCTTCTCTGCTGTTCATAGGGTTTCAATGACACATTGAGTTTTGGGAGTGCCTTGCCAAGTCTGTCTCCCAAGCCTGCAATATCTGGTGTTCCCAGGCGGTCTCACATCCAAGTACTAACCAGGCCCGACCCTGCTTAGCTTCCGAGATCTGATGGAATCTGATGCTACTGGGCTATGACTGCAGGCCACCACAAACTAGGCAGAAGGCTTCTACAGGCCAGGTCCACTGTGGCCCATAAACAGCCAGACTTAGCAGGATGCCTGGCCCTTGGTAAGCCTGCTACTGTGTCTGAACCAACTGAGGGCTTGAATTAGACAGAGAGAGCCAACTTTGGAGGCCCGGGTTCATCTGCAGCAGAGCCCTGTTGCACTGCGTAGAGTACCCCAGCCTCCATGAGCTCCACAGAGCCCTGCTGGGCCTCTAGAGGGAGTCGCTTATCCAGTCTAGGGCTGGCCTGCATGGGGGCCAGGTGGGGGACGCTGAGGCCTCCAGGAGCTCTCAGGCCAGAGGGAAGACAATGCCTTGTCTGGGGTGGGTGGGGGCCCGAGCAGATCCCAGCCACCGTGGGGCAGGGGTTCCCGGCCGCCCACTCTCCAGTGTGTTTGCCTTGCACACTTCTTCCCAACGCTAAGCCCTCGGCACCTCTTCTCCAAAGCTGGGAATGGATGGAGCCGCCTCCCGGAAGGGGTCCACAAGCATTTCCGGAAGGCACCTCGGGTGGGCGTCTCCTCTTGCTTCACCTCACCCTCTGCTTTCTGGGTCTCCCTTCACGCTCAGCTGCTTCCTGCTGGGGAGTCAGCCAACAGCAGGCTAGGGGTGCGTTTCAAAGATAGTGGCAAGAAGCTCCCAAGACACGGAACACGGTCTGGAGGCTCTGATGACAGAGAGGTGGCAGGCAGTAGAAAGACCCCCCACGTGTGGAGGCCTGAGTCCTGGCTCACATCCCAGCCTGAGGCCTCACAGTGACTCCTCATAACAGAGCAAGACATTTCACTTCCTGCCCTCCTCTGTTAAAGGGGCTGATAAACGTCACAGCACGGGGGTTTTTGTGAGGATTAAAGAAAGGCAAACCCTGGCTTCTGTAAAACACCGGCTGTGCCCTGGGTGTTTCCTGTTTTCCACATACATTACCTCCTCGATTCCATTTTCTGTCTGCCTGTCTGTGTGCGTGCGCGCATGTGCACGCAGGTGGCTTAGGAGGTAGATATCATATTATACAATAATATTTTTTAAGCAAGATGTATCATGCAAGTGCTTACTAGGTGCCAGGTGCTGTTCTATGTAAGCACCTCACATGTATTATCTAATTTAATTCTAACAATTCCCCAGGACAGGTTGGATACTGTTATTATCCTCAGTTGCAGAGGGGGAAACAGGCACAAAGAGAGGAAATGGCTTGGCTTGCCCTAGGTGATGAAAGGGGCTGGGATTTAGCTCTTTTGGTAGAGAGTCGCTCTGCAGTCTCTGAGGTCCCCAGTTTGATTCCCAGCACTGCAAAAATGGGAGAAGGATGTGGCAATCCACTCCCAAGGCAATCTCGGAAACAGTCAGCCATTGAAAACCCACGAGGGTTGCTATAAGTCGGACATGACTTGACAGCACCTACCAGCAACAGCAACAACAGGTGATAAAAGTAGGAAGCAGCAGAGCCAGAGTTCAACCCCTGCAGCCTGGCTCCAACCACTGAGCTATTTTAAAATCTGTAAGACAACACCTGGCACAGCACACTCAGTAAGTGTTACCTGTTATTGTCATTGTCTTAATTATCCTGTTTCAGGAGGAGAAACTGAGGCTCAGGGTAGGGACAGCTCCTCCAACACCCCGCCATCGTCCTCCCAGGCAGCAGATGGCAACTCGGGGATCCAGTCTCAATTCTGTCTGAGACTCACATTCCTCCCTCTCCTCTTATGTTATGACTCCAAGTGTGCAGCCCAGAGCCTGTCACAGGCACTGAATGCCGGGAAACTGCTGAGTCTCCCAGCTGCCCTCCCACCTCCATCCCTCCCCTTGGGGTGCATGGTGGCCCAAGGGCACTGGAGGCTGATCCTCTTCTCTGCCCTGCTTCCTGAAGCTTCACCCTGAGCCTAAAGGACGAGGCTGCCCACGTTCCTGTGACGCTCCGGGCTTCGTTCGCAGACAGAACGCTGGCCTGGGTCTCCTCATGGGGACGCAAGAAGCTGATCTCGGCCCCCTTCCTCTTTCACCCACAGCGATTCTTTGAGGTGGGTTCTGAGCCCAGCGGCCACATCCCGGCAGGAGGGATTACATAGATGAATTCCCTTAAGATCTGGGAGACCAGCCAGGAGTGGTAGCACACGCCTGTAATCCCAGTGGCTCAGGAGGCGGAAGTAGGAGGATCGCAAGTTCGAGACCAGAGGCAGTCTGTGCAATTTAGTGAGACCCTGTTTCAAAAAGTAAACAATGGGCTGGGGGTGCAGCTCAGTGGTCCAGCACTTGCAGAGCATGCAAGCGCGAGGCCCTGGGTCCAACCCGCAGTACTGAAAAGAAAAAAAAAAAATCTGGGAGACCATGGGTGCCTCTTGGGCTGGGCGGGCAAGGCAGATGTCATGGAGCTCAGAAGCCAGAGGAAGCCCAACTGAGAGAACATCTGGGCCCTGGCCCAGGGAGGGCCCTCAACCCTCCACCTAGATGCTGAGAATTCTGCACCCAGAAACTCAAGTATAATCAATGCAGGTGGGGGGCCTAGCATCAGCTTTACTCAGAATCTCCCCTGGTGGTTCCAATGTGCAGCCAGGATTGAGAACCCCAGTTCCCAAAGGGGGTGCAGATGGGGAAATGGTGACAAGCTGGGCCTCTCTAGCTCCATCTTTGTGTCTTCTGAGGGGAAGAGAGTCCTGATGGGTAGCACACCAGGCAGGCAAAGGAAGGTCTGTCTGGGAGCCCCCACCCACCCAGGCCCTCCTTGCCAGGTGCTGCTTCTGTGCCATGAGGGGGGGCTGAAGCTGGCACTCAATGGGCAGGGGCTGGGAGCCACCAGCCTGGCCCAGCGGGCCCTGGAGCAGCTGCGGGAGCTCCGGGTCAGCGGAAGCGTCCAGCTGTACTGTGTCCACTACTGAGGAAGCTCCAGGGGTCCCCAGCTGGAGAAGAGGAAGGCCAGCCTACATCCAGAGCCCCACAGGGTGGCCCCGAGCTGCTGCCTTCGTTAAACCGTGGACCTGTCACCCCCGTGCCGGCCTGGTTCATTTCTGGATCACAAACTTTGGTCTGCAGGGGCGCTGGGCCCCACAAGAGAGGAAGGTGCGAAGCATAAAAGTTACTTCAACTCCACGCCTCCCGCCACCACGACCTGGGATTCAGCCCCACCTTCCTTCAGGGTATGGGCTGAACTCACAGGGGCAGGGTTTGTAGCCCAGCAAAGATATTCAAAAACACAGCAGCTTAAAGAATTCAGTCCACCATTGAAAACCCTATGAATAGCAGAGAAGCACTGACAATAGTGTTTCGCCTGTTGTACGCAGGTTCACTGTGATTCAGACGCTGACTCGATGGCACATGACCTCAACAACAAAGAATTCAGACATTTATTTCATTCTTATCTAGCAGCTCTGGAGAAAATGGCCCAGGCTGGCAGGGCAGTTCTGCACCCCCTTTTCAGTTTCAGTCTCTGTCCAACCACACCACCGGCCACGTGGCTGACCCTCCATGGCCACCCTGTGGAGATTTCAGCCACAGAGAAGGCAAGTAGAAAACGGACAAGAGCCACTCGGTTTTGTAACCAGGCTTGGGGAAACACACCAGCATCTACGCTTGCATTTTCCTGTACGCACTGGGTCACAAGCTCATGAAGCCTCTGCCCAGAGTGACACGTAACCACAGCTGCTCACATACTTTTGCCCACAGTAAGTCACAGGGCTACCAGTCAGAGATGCACACTAATAACAGGCCCATAAGGAGACAGAAGCAAATATCTGTCAGTAACCGTGCAAGGACTTCAGTACACTCCTCCCAGTACAGTCGTGCAGCACATAACGTGTTTTGGCCAACCAACCACATAAACGATGGTGGTCCCATGTTGTTATTGTTGTTAGGGTCCAACTAATAGTGACCCACATAGGGTTCTCAGTGGCTGGTTGTTTCAGGAGTAGATTGCCACATCCTTCTCCCGTTTTTGTGGTGCTGGGGACCAAACCCAGGGCTTCAGAGACTGCAGAGCAGCACTTTACCAGTGTAGACTATTATATTACCTACATGGGTTATAGACTATAACATCTAGGTTTCAGTCAATACTCTGTGTTTGCACAATGACGAAACTGCTGAACAACACACTTCTCAGAATTTATCTCCATCAAGTTGTTGTTGTTGTTATTAAGTGCCATCGAGTCAACTCTGACTCATAGCGACCCTACTTACAACAGACAAAACCCTACCCAACACTGCATCATGCCCAAGACTATGTCAGTGCTTCTCTGCTATTGATAAGATTTTCAATAGCTAATTGTTTGGGGAGTGGGCTGCCAGGTCTTTTTTCCATCCATCAAGTTACACATGACTATATATAGTAGATTAAGTAGACCAAGAAAAACGAACGTAATAGAGAATTTGAATTATCTAATCAAATAGCTGAAATGAATAAGTATTGTAATAACTTCCTACCCTACAACCAGAGTAAATATCCTTCCTTCATATCCATTTACTAAGATTGGTCACATATCTATCACGGTGAAATGTTAATAAATTTCTCCAATTAGAGATTTTATAGCAAATGTGTCCTTATCATAATCCAGTAAAACTAGAAATCAATAAGATAACTGAGAAGTGACCCCCTAGGAACACAGGCACTGGCTTCTGGGTGAGATCCATGTCCAAAGAGGAGATGGTACATGGGAGGAGAAGTCAGGGGCGTACAGATCCCAAGAAGAAGAGACAAGGCCCGGCTGACTCCACCCCACCGAGCTAGGAGCAAAGTCTGTGTTCTGCTGTTACACTTTCGGTGTCTTTCCTATAGCTTTAGAGTGAACCCTAAAATCCTGTTAGGTCAATTCTTTGTTCTTCAAAATTTTCTCAGCTCTTCTTGGACCTTTATACGTATACAAAAAAGTTTAGGATAACTTTATCAGTTTCCACGGATATTTTTTAAGATTTATATTAGAATTGGATTGAATGTATAGATTGTACGGAATTGAATGAATAAACATATAAATACATAAATACAGTATCTCTTTCAGTTTATTTAGATCATCTTTTATGTCCTTCAATAATGTTTTGTGTTGTAAAAGATAGAGAAAACTTAGAGGGGGGGAAGCATACAAGAGGGTAAGGGGGAACCTATATGAATAATGTACATCAAAATGCATATATGGAAATGACACAATGAAAATCATGTCAGAATGAATCACATGAAGGTGTACATTAAAATTTTCCAATAAAAAAATAATAAATGCCCCTACTATTTCCAAATAAAATAATAATAATGTTTTGTGTTATTTTATTATCAGGGCCTTGCAAATTTTTTGTTATATTGATGCTTAGGCACTTTGTAGCCTTTTAGGGTATTTGTAATGCTATTAAAAAATTGTACTTGGTTGATGCTGGTACAAAAATGCACCTGATTTGTTTATATTGATCTTGTTTCTATCAAAGATGCTGGATTCTTTTATCAGTTCAGAATGATAATCATAGCATTTGCCAATAATAATTGGATTTCCAATTTCTGATTTCTTCCTTCTCGATCATGTTCTCTGCCCCTGCCCCCCACCTTACCCTACCCCTTTTCTCTCTGTGTCTCCCATCAATGGATTACGTTGGCTGGGAGTTCCCACACAGTGCCGAGTGGCAGGGCTGTTAGAAGGCTTTAGGCAATTGGTAGTGATCGTTCACCATCACACATCATGATCATGATTGGTTGGAGATAGAAACAATTTTTAGGATAAAAAAATTCACTTTTTCTTAGTTTATGAAGAGTTGGGGGTTTTGTTGTTTGTTTTGCATCTGGCTTTTTCTGGATAATGTCCCATGTATCTTTTCACTTTACTGATTTTGTTTTTTATCTTTTGTCCCGATAATGGCGGTGGTCTTGGGGATCTTTGATATGTGTATCTTCTTGGTGAATGAATTCTTTTAATATTATGTAAAGTCCTCAGTCATCTCTTTCCTCCGAAGTATACTTCATCTGATGTTAATAGAGCCACTCCAGCTTCCTTTGTTTCATGTTTGCATGTTACATCTTTTCTATCCTTTTGCGTTTAACTTATCCAAACCTCTCTTTTTAATCTATGTCTGTATCATCCTTTCTCTTTTAATCTACCTGTTTGAATCTCCTATAGTAACATATTGTAATGTCATATTTTCAGTTTGTCTATTTGTTTTGTGTTTCAAGTCTATTTTGACCCTCTCTCTTTTAATTGGTTTATTTAGACCATTTATGTTTAAAGTACTTCTTGATATGTTTAGATTTAGGTGTACAACCTTATTATGTTTTCTGTTTGCTCCCTTTGTTTTTTGTTTTGGGGGTTTTTTTCCCCTCTTTTTTCTATTTCCTACTGTGTTTTGGATGATTTGAACATTTTTAGTATCCCACTTTAATTAAATGATTGTATTTTTTACTCTCTTTGCATAGTTGTTTTAATGTTTTTTTCTATAGATTGTAATATATAATGCTTAATTGTTAATGGTCCATCTAGATTCAATATTTCACCACTTCAACTGCAATGTAGAAATTTCGTTGCTGTGTATTTTTCCTTTATTTTTTCTCCTTTATATTAAAGTTATCTTAAGTAATACACCTACATACATTGAAAACCTCATAAGACACTGCTGTAATTTTTGTTGCCGTCAACAGATATATTTTTAAGAACCCGAAAGGAGAATAACTTATTTGAGACTTTCTCAACCTCAGCACCTTCAGGGCTGGATTGTGAATTCTGAATTGCGAGAGTCTTAGTCCGTTTGTGCTGAGATAGTAGAATACTACTGACTGGGTAACTTATAAAGAATGGAGATGTATTTTTTACAGATCTGGAGGGAGGGAAGTCCAATATCAAGGTACTGGCAAGTGGTGCAACATCCCATGGCAGAAGGCAAGACAACAGAAGGAAGTCACGCTCACCCCTTTTATAATGGCACCGACAGCACCCATGAGGACAGAGCCCTCACTACCTGGTCACCTCTCACAGGTCCCACATTACAAACACTATTCCAATGGCAGTTTGTTTTCAGCATGAGTTTTGGAAAAGACAAGTGTTCAAACCATTGTTGTTGTTGTTAGATGCCCTCGAGTCGGTATCCAACTCATAGCGACCCTCATAGAGTTCTCAATGGCTGACAGTTTTGGGATTGCCTTGAGAGTGGATTGCCAGGTCCTTCTCCCATTTTTGCGGTGCTGGGAATTGGAACCTGGGACCTCAGAGAGTGCAGCGCAGCGCTCTACCAACTGAGCTAAATCCCAGCTCCATTCAAACCATAGCAGTGGAGAATTGACCTACAGGATGCAGGAAGTTCAGCATGTCCCTCTCCCCGCCCCCCCCCCCACCTTCTAGGTGCCAGCAGCAACCTCCCCTGACTCCCAGTCATAACAATCAAAAATGTCTCTGGACGTTTCCCAATATCCTCTGAGAAGCAAAATTGCCACTAGTGGAAACCCACAGATCTATTCTATTTTCTTTTATATTTATCAGTTCTGTTCTTCTTCCCTCATTCCTGGTGTACCAGGTTTCCTTCTGGCATCATGTCTCTTTTTTATGAAATTTTTTCTTTAGCACTTCTTTTAGAGAAGATGTCCATGACGGACTCTCTAGTTTTCTTTCATCTGAATGAGTCTTTTGTTCCTTTAGGTAAATATGTAGGAGTGGGGTTGCTGGGTTGTACAGTCAGTGTACATTACGATGAGTGTGTGAAGGGGGTGGAGTGAAAATGATAAGAAGAGCTGGGCAGAGTGCACACGTAGGCAGAGATGGAGGAAAAGGATCGTACTGGAGGCAGGAGCAAGAGGGTGAGTAGTGAGACTCTGAGATTAAGACCTTGAAGAGCAGTCTACAAGATCTAGATGTTCTTCAAAGCTAAAGAAAATACATTGCAAAAGACTCCTTGCTACTTTAGCAGTTTCTTATGAGCTTTAACATGTAATCACCATGTGGCCCAGAAATTGATTCCTAATTTACCCAAGGGGAATGAAAATACATGTCTACACAGAGATCTATATTTAAATGTTGATAGAAACTTTACTTATAATAACAAAAAAAGCTAGAAATAATGTGTCTGTCACTTTGGGAATGGATAAACATATTGTAGTACATTCATATAACAGAACACGACCTGATCAAAATAAGGAATAACCTAAGGGTTCATGTAGCAACACAGATAAACATCAAAACAAAAAACTATATCAAGTGAAAGACTTCAGACTCAAAAGACTACACACAGTGGATTCCACTTACATGGCATTCCGGAAAAGGCAAACTGTTGTTATTGTTGTTAGGTGCCATCAAGTCATGACCGACTCATGGCAACCCTCATAGGGTTTTCAATGGCTGATTGTTTCCAGATTGCCTTGGGAGTGGATTGCCAGGTCCTTCTCCCATTTTTGCTGTGCCAGGAATCGAACTCTGGACCTCAGAGATTGCAGAGCAGCACTCTACCAACTGAGCTAAATCCCAGCCCAAGGCAAATTATAAAGTACCAGAAATCAGATCAGTGGTTTCCCGGGGCTCAGGGTCGGGGAGGAGCTGACTACAACGAACATAAGAGAACTTTGGGGAATGATGAAAACATTCTATATCTTGATTGTGGTGGTGACATAACTGAACCTGTGTTTCAAAACTGAACATGTGTTTCAAAACTCATAGACCTGTACCTAAAAATGATGACTTTTACTCTAAGTTATGCCTCAATAGCAACTTTTTTTTTTTTTTTTTTTTTTTTTTTTTGGTACTGGGAGTTGAACCCAGGGCCTCTTGTTTGCATGCTCTGCAAGTGCTGAACCACTGAGCTGCACCCCCAGTCCATTTTTTTACTTTTTGAGATAGGGTCTCACTAAGTTACTCAGACTGTCTCTGGTCTCAAACTTGCAATCCTCCTGCCTCCACCTCCCCAGCCGCTGGGATTACAGGTGTGTGCCACCGCGTCCGGCACTCAATAGCAACTTTTTAAAAATAAAAAGATGAGTAGAAAGCAAGAAAATGATGACTCCCCTAGAGCTAGTTCAATCATTTTACAAGATGATCAGGGAAAGATCAGGCTGAATTCACCCTTTCTATAATGACTTTCATTACTTATATATTAGTAACACAATGTTAAAAAGACAAGTATAAGCCAAAGCTCATTCTAAAGCAAGTTCTTAAACTGAGGCACAAATATTTTCAAAGTATGACCAGCCACTTCAACCCACAGCCGCTCCCAGGGTTTTCAAGGACCAAAAATTAAGAGATTAGAGGGGGATTTTTAGAAGTGATTTGGGAGTTCTTTGCATGTGAGCTGAATTCCCCCTCTCTGCCCAAGAAGAAAAGTAGAGAATTCATTCTGCTTTGCCTGGAGGCAAAAGAGAAAAGCATTAAGGACACATTTAGAGAGCTTGATCTATGACCACTGGAGCTTTTGGAGGGGTGGGTGGTCAGGGAACCAGTGTTAAGAACTACCTGTGGAAAATTCCAAAAGCAAAAGTGTTGGCATGGAGTTGTCTCAGAGGTATCCAAGAGGCTTCCTGGAGCAGAGGGCAAGAAATCAGCAGGGAGACGTTGGAGGTCTTGCCAGAACCCAAATTGTTGAGAAGGAATGAGGTATGATGATCAGGAAAGACAGGCGCAGCCTCCCGACCTAGAGGGGTGTTGCTAAAGACTGCATGACAGCACCCACCCCAGGAG
The DNA here is from genome assembly GCA_007922755.1 of Pedetes capensis. Taxonomy (NCBI): domain Eukaryota; kingdom Metazoa; phylum Chordata; class Mammalia; order Rodentia; family Pedetidae; genus Pedetes; species Pedetes capensis. Next base: position 87,764 of record VMDO01005183.1, read on the forward strand.
TCAGCTTGGATATGGTATTAGTCAGGGCTCTCCAGAAGCCAAGACAGTGTCCAGGCTGGCCTGGAATTTGCTATGTAGCTCAGTCTGGCTTCAAATTCACATCAACCCTCCTGCTTCAGCCTCCCGGGTGCTAATTTTTCCTTATTAAAAGTTGACTGGCTCGAGTATTTTGTCATAGCAATGGCGATCTGGGTAACATGGAGAGTTTCCCCCAAAACAATGCAATTCAATTGATGTAAAATAACTTCCACCCCTTAGAGTCTTTTCTTTCCCAAGAAGTCATTATGCTTAGCAAGAAAGAGCACAGTATCACAAATAAGCAAACACACATTGGTGCTCCTAAACTCATGCTCCTAAACGTAAACTGATATTTAAACGGAAGATCCTTCCTCACTTGCAGGGGTCAGGGGGATCATCTGCCTGTCTCCCACCACACATGGCCCAGAGCTCACAGCCATTATGAAAACCAAGTCTCTCAACCAAGTCTCCAGGTTGTGGTAGGCAGCCTGCCTGCATTAGAGCAACCAGAGGTACACAAACCCCAGCTCCCCCAGAGGACATGGGAGGGGCTTCTTTGGGGGAAGGGGAGATGCTACAGCCTCCCTATGAAGGCCAAGACTGATGGTCATCACCTGCACAGAAACCTGGAGGGTGTGAGGACTGTCACAGGAGAGAAACCTACCCCTGCTTTCACTCAGGGGGTCCCCGTAGTGCAGGAGCCAGAGACTCAAGCCTAGGAGAAAAGAAGTGAGGGAGTCAGATAGAGGAAAGGAGGAACTAGGGGTCTGTGTGCTGTGTGCACATTGATTCAGACGTGTCCACGTGCAGGTGGCTGTGTATATTTATTTCTCCACACATGTCCTCCTGATACCAGCCATGCCAGCATCTTTCCAGGATGTGGAAATGCCAGGTCCACTGGGGCAAAAATTGATTTTGAGTCCCTCCCCTCCTTGCGGGGCTGGGATTTAGCTCAGTTGGTAGAGCACTGCGCTGCAGTCTCTGAGGTCCCGAGTTCGATTCCCAGCACTGCAAAAATGGGAGAAGGACCTGGCAATCCACTCCCAAGGAAATCCCAAAGCACTCAGCCATTGAAAACCCTATGAGGGTCGCTATGAGTCGGATATCGACTCGACGGCACCTAACAACAACAACAATATCCTTGGGGCTGGGATTTAGCTCAGTGGGTAGAGCGCTGCGCTGCAGTCTCTGAGGTCCCGAGTTCAATTCCCAGCACCACAAAAATGGGAGAAGGGCCTGGCAATCCACTCCCAAGGTAATCCCGAAACAGTCTGCCATTGAAAACCCTATGAGGGTCGCTATGAGTCGGATACCGATTCGAAGGCACCTAACAACAACAACAACAACCCCTCCTTGCAGAATGACTCTTGGCTGCCCCCTGCTGGTGGTGTCCATTGCTATGTTGAGCGCCACTGACTCTACCAGCCTGGGAATGCCCATCTCTAGCAGCTGATGTCTGAGACGCCCGTATTAAAAGAATCTTCATGGGACCCAACATGAGGCTCAGCTAGGGAGAAGGAGCTTGTAGGGTTCACACAGCTGGCAGCAATGGGGTGGGCACCTGCCTCCAGGCCCCCTGGCTCCCACAAGTCCAATCTGCACAACCTAAGGAGGATTGGCCTATCCCCTTCATGTAGGTGCAGAAGCTGGGGCCCAGAGAGACTGAGTGATTTGCTCAGAGTCATTTAGGGAAGGAGGCCAATGTGGGTCTCCTCTCTGCTCGTGTCCCTCAGGAGCCCCTCACGGTCCTTCCCTGCCTCTCCCTCCACACCTCATTTCTTTTTCTTTTCTTTTTTTTTTTTTTTTTAGGTACTGGGGGTTGAACCAAGGGCCTTGCACTTGCATGCTCTGCAAATGCTGGACCTCTGAGCTGCACCCCCAGCCCATTTTTTTACTTTTTGAGACAGGGTCTTGCTAAGTTACACAAACTGCCTCTGGTCTCTGCGATCCTCCTGCCCCTGCCTCCTGAGCCACTGGGATTACAGGTGTGCGCCACCACGCCCAGCTACACCTCATTTCTCACTCTCAGTATTCTACCCCAGGGTACCCAGCTGCAAGAATTAATACTTTTCAGGCTGGATGGGGTGGCACGTGCCTGTAATCCCAGCACCTGGGAGGCTGAGGCAGGAAAATCAATGCAAGTTCAAGGCCAGCTTGGTATGTGTAGTAAGTTCCAGACAGTCCTGGCTACAGAGTCTCAAAAAAAAAAAAAAGAAAGAAAAGAAAGAAAAAAAGGCCATCCTAAGTCCTCAGCCCCGCACCTCTCCATTGCTGCTCCATCTGATTACAAAGACCAATCAACAGAGACCTGAGAAATTTCTCTCAATTCATTTCCTCTTCCATCTCCCCTCTGCTGCATTAAATCAGGGCAACCCCATCCCTGCCTCCACAACCCCTATGGCCTCCTGTCCAGCCCCCACCTCCTGTCCCTGGAACTCCACAGCCAGTCCCCAAGAGTCATGGTGGCCTTCCCAAGGGCAATTAGGACATGGACTTCCTCAGGGCACCAGATCCTCATTTCAGGCAGCTCATGACCCTTCCCAACCAGCACGTCCTCATCCTGTCCCATCCTCCCTGGGCTCTGTCCCCCAGGCCCAACCAAGTGACTTGCTCTCCCCACCCCATATCACTCCCTTGGGCCTCTCCTGCTCAGCACATCCGAGCCCCTCCTCCCAATCACTTCCCCATAACCATTCTTCCTCTTCTCCCCTTCCCATTAGACTCCTTCACCTGGGAGGCTGCCCAGTCTGGGCCCCAGGATCTTGGGCCTCCCCCATCACCACCCCCATGCACTATGTTGGGCCACAATCTCCTGTGCCCATCTAGGCTCCCTCTGGGTTGTGAGCTCCAGGCGGCAGGATCCTGTGACTCAGTCCTTCCTTCCTGATTCATAGGATCCAGCCAAGGGCCTCACCTGGAATGGAACAGAGCAATTCCATGCACAAGTGCGGTGGAAGATCAGCAGGCCCAGGGCTTCTGCCCAGCTCCTCCTGCATCTCAGCCTGAGGTGGCTATGTCTGCAGAGCTGCTTGTCATTTGGGGATCACGAGGGAACTGTTAGACCGTCAGGACTCTGTAAACAGCACCAGGTAGTCTCCACCTGGAGTACATGGCAGGTGGGTTTGCAGTCTCTCCTCAAATCTCCAAGACCACAGCCAGGACTTCGACAACAGTTGTTGTTGTTGCTGTTAGGTGCCGTCGAGTCAGTATCCAACTCATAGTGACCCTCATAGGGTTTTCAATGGCTGTTTCAGGATTGCCTTGGGAGTGGATTGCCAGGCCCTTCTCCCATTTTTGAGGTGCTGGGAATCGAACTTGGGACCTCAGAGACTGCAGTGCAGCGCTCTACCAACTGAGCTAAATCCCAGCCCCCGACAACAGTAGGCAGTAGGAAGCCAAAAGTCCAGCGTAGGACCTGCCTGGATCAGGAAATGGAGCAGGATGTAGGCACTGGGGTGGCTAATGTCCTACAAACTTGGCGCTGATTCCTTGCTTCCCCCAAAATATGAGACAATAGGCATTGTTTGATTTTCAATATTGGCAGAAGTCCAGATGTTCCTATCCAGCTGCACAGCCCTGAGCTCAGCCTGGTCCTCACCCAGACTCCGTGAATTGGTAGCTAGGATTCAGAATGGTGAAATTTGACTGCACTTTATAAGGCAGAACCCATGTCAGGCAAGAAAGAGGAGAGAGGAAGCGCTCTGGGTCTGAGCAGGGATAGAAACCCAGTCAAGAGCAGAAGCAAACAACACACAGAACGGCTCCCTTCCAGATACCAAGGGCCCACCAGAGACCCCACTCTTGCTCCTCCCCGAGCTGTCTGAATACCTGGTCCTGCTCCTGAAACCCCCACAGCTCCCTCGCACATGGAGGTCCCGACTGTACCCATTGTGCCGGACACAGAGAGGAGCCAGTTCTGCCCAGAGACCTCACAGTCCAACAGGAAAAATGGACATTTGCCACAACAAATACAGTTTCTAGGAAAGCCTTCTAAACACAGTTCTGGAGTTAACAATGCCCAAGGCCTTTACAGGTTGGGAGCTGCCCACTCTTTGTAGAGAAGTTCTACAAAGAAAGTTCTACATGGAAAGTTCTAGAAGACTTACCAACAATGCCATCTGGGAGGCATCGGGGCTTTGATGCTCCTGTGTTTACACGAACGTTGAGAATTTCACTTTCAGTTTCCTTCTAACATTGCTGCTTATAAACAAAACTGCTTATAAAACAAGACATGCTCTCAATGCAAAAGGTAAGGATTAGCTCTAAGAAGACAAGATCGTGATTACCTACCTCAAACCAAGGAATCACCTACAATTCCAACAACTTGGAAAGTGCCTTGAGTTAAAAGCTAGAAGCAGCCTGTTCAACTAACAAGACACTGTCTCAAAATAAAAAATTTAAAAAGGGGATAGGGCTGGATGTGGTGGCACACACCTTTAATCCCAGCGACTCAGGAGGCAGAGGCAGGAGGATCGCAAGTTCGAGACCAGAGGCCATCTGCATAACTAAGCGAGATCCTGTCTCAAAAAGTAAAAAAAAATGGACTTGGGGTGTGGCTCAGTGATCCAGTACTTGCAAAGCATGCAAGCACAAGGCCCTGGGTTCAACCCCCAGTACCGCAAAAAAAAAAGGGGGTGGGGGGGATAGGGTGCAGTTCAGTGATACAACACTGGCCTAGCATGTGCAAGGCCCCAGGTTCAACCTCCCAGTACTAAAGAAAAAAAATGGAATTACTGGTGCTTGAAAGCTACTTTGGAAACATCCAGAGCAGTGTAAGATCCCTGCCTTCCTGTTCCTACTGGAAAAATCAAAGGCTTCTTCTGAGTTTTCTGGGCCATCATTTCTGTCCCAAGAAGAAGAGGCATTTAGAGGCAGGGAGCTGTCCACGATACAGTGCCCCCAGTTCCTTCCTCGTGCTCCTTTCTTCTTTGTCCTAACCAGGAAAATGCAGAGTGGTTACCTCTGTTTGTGCTCCCCTTCCTTGAGTGTGGCCCAGAAAGTGCCACCAGGCAAAAAAAAAAAAAAAAAACAACTTATTTCATTTATTTGTTCACTGTGATGATTAATTTTATCAACTTCCCTAGATTGAGACCTAAAAAGTTAGTAAAGTTTGCTTCTGGGCATGTCTGTCTGTGATGATGTTTCTAGAAACAACTGGCGTATGGGTCATCGAAGTGAGTGGGGAAGACAAGCTCTGCCTGTGGGAGGCACCGTCCACTATGCTGGGGGCTGGATGCAACCAAACCTGGAAGAAAGGGGGACGCTTGCACACAAAGGCAGGTTCCTCTCTTGGGAAACAGATATGGTTTTTAGCTGCTGCCATCACCTATGGACATCAGACTCCAGATTCTTCAGGCTTTGAACTTGGACTTCACATAGCAACTCTCCTGGGGGCTTCCAGGCGCTCGGCCTTGAACATGTTTGGTCCCTCTTGGTCTGAGTCTTCCAGCTTCGTGGACTGAGTAGCAGCTGGTTTCCTTGGCTCTCCAGCTAGCAGATGGCCATCGTGGGACCATCCAGCATCTGCTGTATAAATCAATCTAATAAATCCCCTCTTATAATTAGATAGATGATAGACAGAAACATATATACATACACAGACACATAGATAAATATATCCAATCATTGAGCCGGACACAGTGGCGCTCACCTGTAATCCCAGCAGCTCGAGAGGCGGAGGCAGGAGGATCACAAGTTTGAGACCAGAGGCAGTCTGCGTAACTTAGTGAGACCCTGTCTCAAAAAGTAAAAAAAAAAAAAAAAAAAAAAAAAAAAAAAAAAAAAAAAAAAAAAAAAAAAAAAAAAAAAAAAGCCAGGTGCAGTGGCGCACACCTGTAATTCCAGCGGCTCAGGAGGTGGAGGCAGGAGAATCGCAAGTTCGAGACCAGAGGCAGTCTGCATAACTTAGTGAGACCCTGTCTCAAAAAAGTAAAAAAAATGGGTTGAGGGTGCAGCTCAGTTGTCCAGCACTTACAGAACATGCAAACGCCAGGCCCTGGGTTCAACCCCCAGTAACACCAAAGAAAGAAAAAAAAAAAAAAGGGCTGAGGGTGCAGCTCAGTGGTCTAGCACTTACAAAGCATGCAAACGTGAGGTCCTGGGTTCAACCCCCAGTACCAAAAAAAAGATATCCAATCATTCTAGTGATGTATAACCATTCTATTGATATATAACCAGTCATTCTATTAATATATAGCCAATTATTCTATTGGTTCTGCTCCTCTTGAGTACCCTGACGAATAGATTTTGTCCTGTGTGTCCCTGACATGCCAGGGAGGTTGGTCTTGGTTCTGGAGAAGAGAACAAAGAGCAGAAGGGAGACCTAGAGGGGCAGCCCCTGGAGGGGAGAGGGCTGCCAAAAGCAAGGCTGAAGACCATTTGCCAAAGTGTATTCTGCAGAATGAGCACCTGCTCTCTTCTTGACACTGTACCTCCTTTAGAAGGTGACCATGAGAAGAGAAGCAGTAGTCACCTAAAAACCTTTTTACTAAATAAGCTGCTTGATTGTTGTTAGGTGCCATGGAGCCACGTCCGACTCATAGCAACCCTTATAGGGTTTTCAATGGCTGATTGTTTTAGGATTGCCTCAGGAGTGGAATGTCATGTCCTTCTCCCATTTCTGCAATGCTGGGGATCGATCTCAGGACCTCAGAGACTGCAGAGCTCGAGCAGCCTTGACTCATTCAGTAGATGGGAGATGGAAGAGGAAGTGAGTCAGGAGAAACTTCTAGAGTGTGCACTGACTGGACTTGGTGATGTTAGGTTGACATGAGAAACAGGTGAGTCTTCCTTTCTGATTGGACAGCCTGGGCTGAGGGATGGAGGAGAGTTTGTCATCCACACAGGATGTCCAACGCTGTGGTGCCCTGGAGCTCAGGGGGTGGAGCCTGGGAGGAGGTGTGGGAGGCAGAGGCAAGCGGGTCTCTGCAGGAGAATCGGGCTGAGAAGTCCCAGCGTGATCTTTCCAGCTCAGCAATTACCGGCAAGCCCTCTACTTCTCTGTTACTCAGTTGCCCCAGCCCCTCCCCCAGGGCTGTGGTGAGGATGGCAGTTATCACAGGGCATGTGCCCAACCAAGATCTGCTCCTTGAATGTGATGGCCACCTCAGAGCTGGGAGTCCCATGGCCCCATGGGACACACACACACCCCCACCAAGGCCTGAGGTCCCTCCAGGATGCTGTCAATTCCCGTCTCACAGGGGGTCATACCCAAGGAATGGGTGTCAGGCTGGATGGGGGCAAGGTGTGAGGAGAGGAGCCTGGTGTGGCCATGGAGGGGCACTGGAAGGGGGAGTAACGAGGACTTGAGGGTCAATCCACAAAGGGCAACGGCTCAAGATCCCCTTTCCAATATTGCTGCCACCTCGGCGAAGATGCTGGTACCGGAGCTCATGTCCCTGTGCTCACGAGCCCAGGGAACATGCACGTCTGCATGCACCTCTGCCTCCTCCGCATGCACACAACACACCCATGCAGCACCCACTCACCCAGACCATCTTCCTCTCCCCTCCCCAAAATGGCAGTCCAGCTTGCCGTGCTCCACTTTCCCCAAGGAGACCTCACAAGATGACAGGGGGCTGAGGACCCCACAGAGGACAGGAGCTCCTCCCTCCCCAGGCTTTCAACAGATGATGAACGTGAGCCAGGGGCCCCTGAAGCACAGGCTGAAGCACAGCTCCCCAGCCAGGGACTCTGCTGTTTCCCGCAAGCCTATCTATGCTAACTCAGGTTTCTCTCCCGCAGTCATGCCAAGAGCCCCAGCCTGAAGATCTGGTTGAGCTTTCCCACATTGGCTATCCGCACGGGGCACTACGTGGGAGGCGGTGATGCGGTCCATCTGGCTGCTCCAAGAAAGAACTGTTGTAAACGCAATTTTCAAAACCCTTGTGAATAACACAATGGGAACCTCTGAAAGAGAGAGCTGAGTCAGGGAGAAAGAGAATGGGGAGATTGTGTACACTCGTGCCTGACAGAGCGTTCCATAGGTCCCGCCAGGACAGGGAAAGGAGCCACGGGTCCTACAGGGAAGCAGGCTTGCTGCAACATCTGGATCTGTCCGGCCCAAGCCAGCTTACCCTGGGATGCAGAGTTTAACATGACAACCCAGCCAAGTTTATGGAAGGCTGTGGTTTTATAGAAGATTTCTCATGAAGAATATTTCTCCATGCTAGGTGCTTTGCATCAGATGATTTCACACAATGTATCTTGATCGCTTGTACTTAAAAATCCTTAACAGAAGCAATTCTCATAGGTTTACACATTTTTTAAAAACTCTCATATAGAGTGTCAATGACTTAACTCGATAGTAATAGAAGCAGCAGGACAGCAAAGCCAGCTAAAAGGAGTACAGAAAACAGATGTGTGATATAGCCCATGAAAGGGAAAAAAAGTGCATGCTGGGAAGCCAAATTAGATGCACACTTGTTCAAGCCCTCCAGAGCAACACTATCATAACCACTGATGCTCTCCTTCCACCCAGCATTTGTACTGCATGGCACAAAAATCATTTTAAGCTCTACCAGAATGATACATTGGCATTTTATCCTTTTTAAAAAGCTATGATCTCCTTTCACAGAGCTGTAGAGGCAACTGAACTGATGGTAAATAGTCCATCAATTCACTTCATCAGATGACCCCTGTTGTCGTTAGGTGCTGTGGAGTCCAGTCCCACTCAGAGTGACCCTATGTACAACAGAATGAAATATTACCCCATACTGTGCCATGACTGGCACTATGCCACTGCTTCTCTGCTATTCATAAGGTTTTCAATGGCCAATTGTTTGGGGAGTGGGTTAACATGTCCTCCCCCCCCCTTTTTTTTCTGGTACTAGAGGTTGAACCCAGGGCCTCGCGCTTGCATGCTCTGCAACTGCTGGACCACTGAGCTGCACCCTCAGCCCATTTTTTTTACCTTTTGAGACAGGGTCTTGCTAAGTTACGTAAACTGCCTCTGGTCTCGAACTTGCGATCCTCCAGCCTCTGGCTCCCAAGCCGCTGGGATTACAGGCATGCACCACCGCATCCAGCTCCTTCTCCCATTTTTGCAGTGCTGGGGATCGAACCCAGGGAGCCAGAGTACACAGAGCAGCCCGCTACCAACTGAGCTAAACCCCTTCACCAGGTGACCCTTGTTGTTGTTGTTAGGTGCTGTCAAGTCGTGTCCGACTCATAGCAACTCATAGGGTTTTCAATGGCTGATTGTTTCAGGATTGCCTTGGGAGTGGATCGCCGCATCCTTCTCCCATATTTGCGGTGCTGGGAATTGAACCCGGGACCTCAGAGACTGCAGAACAGCACTCTACCAGCCCTTAGGGGGCTGGTAATGGACATGTGGTCCATTTTGTGCCTAATTTTCCAGGGTGTGGATAGTTTGTAAGAGGATTTTCTTTGGACATTTCTGAGAGCAAACATCAGGCTTAAGACGGGAAATGGAGGGAGGGGGAACATTTTACCTAATCCTTAGGCTCATTGGCTACTGTCCCTCTTAAAAAATAAAATCTAGACTCATCTTAGAATGGATTTTTTTTTTTTTTTAGAATGGATTTTGTACTCCCAACACTTGAAAGCTCTTCTGTGCTCCTGTCGACCTGTCCAGAATTGTGCCAGCTGTTACCATGGAGACCAAGCACCACAGAGATCTGGTCCTTGGTTTCCCAATCCAAAGAGTGAGCTCAAGAACCACACAGAGAGTATTAAGAAAACAGAAGAAGCCTTCATGTGTGCATCAAGTTGGGGGGGGGGGTGTCTCCAAACAGTAACCCACGGGGGGCTTTTTTCTGGCGGCATTTTTTTTTTTTTTTTTTTTTTTTTTGTCTTTTGCTCTTTGGCTGGCAGCTGTTGATACGATTTCCCTGAGTCTGTGTCCAACAGGCCCAGCAGCTTTTTCTTCATCCAATCCCTAGGGGCCTTGCTTGCAGGCGTTTTCTGCCTAGCAACCCAGTCTCTAGGGGCTTTGTCTTCCCGTGTTTTCCGCCTAGCGACTGAGGAAAGCCAATGATCATTTAAAACATCATCTGGCTGCAACGGGAATCCAGCCTGTCAGTGAGTGATTGACTGGGTCTTAACCGGGATCAGACCTTCCTATAGAGTAATTACGTCTTGACCATGTTTGGTCCTTTGGCGGAATATTTATGCTGTCCTTCTGGATTTCGATGGAAACTGGACGATCCTGTGGGAAATTGATTAAGCTTTTTGTTCAAGTTTAGAAGGGATCAGACCTTCCTGCCTGAAGGCTCTCTCCTTCTCGTTGACAAAATTAATTACCACCACCCCCCCTCCGCCCCGCCGCTTCATTTCCCTGGTTTTTGCCCTATCAACGGGGGACTCGTTTTTTCTGTCTATACCTACTGTTTTCTAACCCTTACCAAAGCCATTGGAAGGAAAACAGTGATATGAAGGATTCACTAAGATTCAGTCCAATGCAGTAGAAGGAACCAACAGGGTAGGAAGAAGCAATTACACATCCCAGTTCTAGGACTTTTCATAGCACAAAGAAGTCTGAAAACATTTCTCTGGGACAAATATTGATTGTTAAATGGGGATTCTATTTTTTTTTAATTGAAAATCAAAAAGGAGATTGAATTAGGCTTGTTGTTAGGTGCTGAGTCGGGTCCAGCTCATAGTGAACCCTATGTACAACAGAAAGAAACAGTCGCCACAACCAGGTTAAGGAAGAATTCCACCAACACCTCAGAACACGTTGTCATGCTTATTTCCAATCCCTACCTCCTCCAAGTGAACCAATATCCCAACCTCTAGTACTTTACAAATCTGTCCTAGAAGAAGTGCAACCAGAGTGCTCCTTGGAAGCAAAAATGGCCAAACTGTGTCTTACATATTTCGGACATGTAGTCAGGAGAGATCAATCCCTGGAGAAGGACATCGTGTTTGGGAGAATGGCAGGTCAACGCAAAAGAGGAAAACCCTCCACCAGATGGATTGACACAGTGTCTGCAACAATGGGCTTAAACATAAATAAGATCGTTTGCCTGGCACAGAATCAGCAAGTGCTTAGATCTGCTGTACATAGGGTCGCTATGAGTCAGACTCGACTCGATGGCACCTAACAACAACAACAACAACAAAGTACTTTAATGTTGACTGTTCTCAAATATTAAACAGAATCATATAGTAAATACTTTTGTGTGTCTGGCCATGTTTGCTCAACACCATTCTTTCAAATTTGCTGTATGCATTGGTCTATAGTATTCCACTGTATGAATACATCATTTATGTTTTCTATTCTGTTATTGGGCTGGGATTTAGCTCCATGGCTAGAGCACTGTGCTGCAGTCTCTGAGGCCCCAAGTTCAATTCCCAGCACCGCAAAAATGGGAGAAGGGCCTGGCAATCCACTCCCAAGGCAATCCTGAAGCAGCACTCAGCCATTCAACACCCTATGAGGGTCGCTATGAGTTGGATACCAACTCAACGGCATCTAACAACAACAACAATTCTGTTATTAATAAATCTTTGGGTTGTTTCTAGTTTGTATTATTGTAAGTACTGGTGCATGAACAGTCTTATACATGTCTTCTGGCCAGTATACATGTCTTTTAATTAGATATGTGTCTACTAGTGGAAATGCTGGGCCACAGAGGATGCACATACTAACTCTTATTGTTGTTAGATGTCATCGAGTCAGGTCTAACTTGTAGTGACCGTATGTACAAGAGAATGAAACACTACTCAATGCTGTGCCATGCACATGATCTTTTTCATGTTTAAGCCCATTATTTCAGCCACTGTGTCAATCCATCTAGTTGAGGGTCTTCCTTTTTTATGTTGACCCACCACTTTCCCAAACATGATGTCCTTTTCCAGGGATTGGTCCCTCCTGACAACATGTCCAAAATTTGTAAGACACAGTCTAGCCATCCTTGCTTCCAAGGAGAACTCAGGTTGCCTTTTTCCTAGGATGGATCTGTTGGTTCTTTTGGTATGTTTAATATTCATCTCCAACACCATAATTCAAAAACATCAATTCTTCTCCTATCTGCCTTATTCAATGTCCAGCTATCACAACCATATGATGCAACTGAAAATACCATGGCCTGAGTCAGGTGCACCTTTGTCTTCAATGTGACATCTTTGCTTTTTAACACTTTAGAGAGGTCTTTTACAACAGCCTTACCCAATGTGATGCATCTTTTGGTTTTTTTGACTGCTGCTTCCACAGATGTTGATTGTAGAACCAAGAAAAGCAAAATGCTGAAGAACCTCAATCTTTTCCCCATTTATCATGAAGTTGTGTACTGACCCAGTTGTAAGGATTTTTGTTTTGCTAATGATGAAGCACAATCCATACTGAAGCCTGTATTTTCTGATCTTCATTAGTAAATGTTTCAAATCCTCTTCATTTTCAGCAAGCAGAGTTGTGTCCTCCTCCAATCATGATGTCATGTTCTTCTTCATAAAGTCCAGCTTCTTGAAACTGCAATGCCAATGCGAGAAATAAATAGTCGGATAAACCGAGAATGTCAGTAAGCAATTGCAAAAGCTGCTGAAGCTCTCTCAAGCTCCAGCTTATATCTTTATTTTTTTTATTGTTAGTTAATCATCAACAAATCACATCAAGCATATAGCAAGTACATGAACTCTTCTTGACCTGTTCCGAAGGCTACAGATCAAACACTTATTCTTATAAGCAAAAAACAATAACAATCTGGACTCCAGGATACTAGGACTACAAGTGTCTCAAGACCACATTGTACTGCATGCACCATTATACCTTCACAATAGAAGCCATCAAGGGGCACAGCGACCAAGTGGTCAAGTATGCCTCTCCCTCAATCCAGGCAGGCAGCTTTTGCCTCTCCAGGCAGCCTTGCCTCTCCTGATGGCCTCTCCACAACTGTGCCTATCTTAGGTTGTCCTTCTCTATGAGTAATCTTACCTGTCTCTGGATAGCCAGTCATCCTGAGGGCCAAACAGGGTGGAGGGAAGTGGACTCACTGTGCAATGCTTGGGGATGCAGAACCTTGGGGCAACACTTCTTAGATTATTTACTCAGCATAGAGATTGAAGAGGTATAGAGAAAGGATACAGCCCTGACACACACCTTTCTCAACTTTAAGCCAGGCAGTGTTTTCTTGTCCTGTTCCAATGACTGCCTCCTGGTCCACACACACATTCCTCATGAGTATAATTAAGTGTTCTGGTATTCCTATTCTTTGCAGTGTTGTCCATAATTTATTATGATCCACAGTCAAATGAGTCAGTAAAACATAGACATCTTTATGGCCTTCTCTGCTTTTGGCTAATATCCATCTGACATGAGCAATGATATTCCTGGTTTCATACACTCTTCTGAATCTGGCTTGATTTTCTAGCAGTTCCCTGTCTATATACTGCCACAGTGACTTTTGAATGATCCTTAGTGAATTTTTCTTGCATGTGATAGTAATGATATTTTTGATAGGTTCCACATTTGGTTGGATCCCCTTTCTTTGGAATAGGCACAAATATGGATCTCTTCCAGTCATTTGGCCAAGTAGCTATTTTGCAAATCTTTTGGCATAAATAATTGAGCACCTCCATGGCTGCATCTGTTTGCTGAAACATCTCTATTGGTATCCCATCAATTCCTGGAGGTTTGTGTTTCAACAATTCCTCCAAGACAGCTTTCACTTCTTCCTTTAGTACCATGGTTCCTGATCATATGCAACCTCTTGAAATGGCTGGTCATCCACCATTTTGGTATAATGACTTTTTGGTATAATGACTCTGGGTATTCCTCCCATCTTCCTTTGATGTTTCCTGTGTCATTTTAATATTATCCCTGTAGAATCCCACACTATTTCCCCTTCACTATGCTGGGAACTACAAATTAAAGAGAAATAGAGTTTCATTTACTATCAAAAAGACTTCTCAAGATCTGTCCTGAAGTACAATGTTGTCAGTGATAAAATAATATCCATATGTCTACAAGGAAAGCCAGTTAATATAACTATTTTTCAAATTTATTCATCTACCACTAAAGCTATAAATTAAGATATGGAAGATCTTTACCAGCTCCTGCAATCTGAAATAGATCAAACATACAATCAGGATATACTGATAATTACTGATGACTAGAATACAAAAGTTGGAAACAAAGAAGAAGGCTCAGTGGTTGGAAAGTATTGCCTTTGTGACAGAAATAATGCTGGAGATCGCATGATAGAATTTTGTCAGACCCATGACCTTTTCATAGCAAATACATTTTTTCACCAACATAAATAGTGACTTGTTGTTGTTGTTAGGTGCGGTCGAGTCAGTATCCAACTCATAGCAACCCTCATAGGGTTTTCAATGGCTGACAGTTTCGGGATTGTCTTGGGAGTGGATTGCCAGGCCCTTCTCCCATTTTGCAGTGCTGGGAATTGAACTCAGGACCTCAGAGACTGCAGCGCAGCGCTCTATTAACTGAGCTAAATCCCAGCCCTAAATAGTGACTATGCACATGGAATTCACCAGATAGAACATCTGCAGAGTCTGGCAACCCTGAGTTAAGGACAGCTGGCTTGTCCACTTCTGGAGCCAGCTATCTGCCACATAGTTTACAGCCTATACAACTTAGAACTCTGAAGATCAGTGAACACTGAGTGTTCAATGTTGAGCAAGTCATGAAAGCACAGAAATAAGTCATTGAGGACAGATCTCAGTGCCCCATTTGTTTCTCCCACTACGCAATGTATCCCAGAGACATCCTTTGGCTTGGACATTAACTATCCCAGAGGTTACAAACTGGGGAGTCTCAGGCATGTGTGATAACCTGCCTGACCCACAAGTAGCAAAGATAAGAGTAACCAGTAGAACCTCTAGGTACACAAGAAGAGAGGTTCCAGTAGTGAAGACAGTGCTGCTGGACATCTACCTTGACAGATCCAGCCTCAGCACCTACATAGATGGTAGAAAAGGTAAGAGACTCCAACTTCAACTGATCATCACCTCCACCTAGTAGGTTCTAATATTAGAGGACACAGAAAGAAACAGCTCCAGTACTTTGTCATTTTTTTTCTTTTCTTTTATAATTTTATTTTTGTCACTTCTCTTTCCTCTAATGTAAATTTTTTATTTTTTTTTAGTTTTGTCTTTTTTCTTTTTCTGCATATATGTCTTATTCTATTTACTTTCGACATCATTTTATTTTATTTTAAAAAATAAATCTCTTAGCTGGGCGTGATGGCGCACGTCTGTAATCCCAGCGGCTTGGGAGGCGGAGACAGGAGGATCGCAAGTTCGAGACTAGAGGAAGTCTATGTAACTTAGTGAGACCCTGTCTCAGGAAGTAAGGAAAAAAAAATAAAAGGGCTGGGGGTGCAGTTCAGTGGTCCAGCACTTGCAAAGCATGCAGGCGTGAGGCCCCGGGATCAACCCCCAGTACCACAAAAAATAAATAAATAAATAAATAAATAAATAAATCTCTTAGGTCTTTTATTTTTATTCTGTTTATTATTTATCTATTTTTGTTTACACATTTTTCTTTATTGTGCAGAGATTTTTTTAATCTTTTGCTCTATTCTTTTATTCTTCCTAACACTCTTCTTCATTCTTCTTATTCTTTTCTTTTACTTAACCCTTGCTCTTCTTTCTTTTTCCCCTTTCTCTGTCGCCTCTTTTTATTTCAGTCAATTACTATGCTTACTTTCCACTTAAATAATTTGTAACTTCATAGCTTACTCTATATATTGAGGTTTTTGAAAAAACAAGCAGAAATGTTGGGAATAATTCAACAACTCAAAATTTAAAAATACAGTGGAAATCATCACTAGTAGACTAGATCGAGAAGAAGAAAGGATATCAGGAAAAGAGAAGGTTGAGAAAATGCTACATTTGATATCAATGAAGATTTTAAAGATTTAAAAAATGAAGGAACATAACTACAACATCCAAGAACTCTGATACATGATCGGGAAACCAAATCAAGCTGAGCATGGTGGTGCATGCAAGAAATCCCAGCACTTAGGAGGCTGAAGGAGGAGGACTGATACAAATTCAAGGTCTACATACTGAGTTCCTGGCCAGCCAGGACTACACAGTGAGATATTGTATTTTAAAAAGAAAAAAAAAAAAAAAAAAGACAGAGAGAGACCAAATCTAAGAATCCAGAAAGCAGAAGAAGGAGCTGAGATTAAAACTAAATGCATAAAAAGCCCATTCAATGAAACTATGGAAGAAAATTTCCCAAATGTGGGGAAAGAAATGGACATCCAACAAGAGGAACTTGGAACCCAAATAGACACAATCAGAAAAGAACATCACCATGACACATTATAGTTAAAATGCCAAAACTACAGAACAAAGAAACAATCAAGGAAGAAAGAGAAAAACACAAACACACCTACAAAAGCAAACCTATAAGAATAACATCAAAACTCTCATGAGAAACCCTAAAATCCAGGAAAGCATGGAATGATATATTTCAAGCCCTGAAAGTAAATAAATGCCAACCAATAATAAGATATCCAGCAAAGTTATCATTTAAAATTGATGGTGAATATGACCTAGTTATACCACTATTGGGAGTATACCCAAAGGGAGATGAGTCATCATACCACAGAGACACCTGTATCTCCATGTTCAATGCAGCACTTTTCACAATGGCAAGGATATGGAATCAACCAAAGTGCCCATCAACAGAAGAATAAAAAATTATAGATAAAAACATATGGTACATATACACAATGGAATACTACTCAGCAATCAAAAAAATGAAATAGTAGCCAGGCATGGTGGTGCACCCCTGTAATCCCAGGCCTCAGGAGGTGGAGCCAGGAGGATCACAAGTTTGAGACCAGAGGCAGTCTGCATAATTTAGCGAGACCTTGTCTCAAAAAGTAAAAAAAAAAAATGGCCTGAGGGTACAGCTCAGTGGTACAGCACTTGCAAAGCATGCAAGCACGAGGCCCTGGGTTCAATCCCCAGTACCACATAAGAAAGAAAGAAAGAAAGAAAGAAAGAAAGAAAGAAAGAAAGAAAGAATTCATTTGCAGCAAAATGGATGGAATTGGAGAAAATTATCTTAAGTGAAGGAATATAAGTCCAAAAAGAGAAATACCACATGTTCTCATTCATATATGGGAGCTGAATCAAACTTAAAAGAAGGAAAAAATCCTATACATAAATTGGAACATAATAAAAAGCTCATGTAAACTAAGTATAGAAAGGACAATTTAAGGAGTAGAAAGAAGGAGGGAGGGATCTAGCAAAAGGAAGCGATGATACAAGAAGATGGGAGGGGGAGGAGGGCCAATGAAGAGTGAGGAAGGAAAGAGAGGTCAACCTCAAAGTAAACCTCAAAGCCCAACTTTGATAGTTCGGGAAATAATACCAATAATACCAAAGAATGGCAATAATGCAAACAGACTAGATTACTTATGTAATACTGTGAATGTGAAAAGATAGATCACTATAGAAAAAACTTTGGGCTTAAATCAAAATCGGGATGCACATATAGAGATAAATATTCCCACAAAAAGACATACAAGTAGAAAGGAGGCCATTGGTGGGGAGGTAGGAGATGAGGGAAGAGGGGCACAAGAAGGTAAGGGGGAAGTTATGTGAGCAATGTACAATGAAATGCATATACGGAAATGTCACAATGAAATCCATATCAGAATGAAACCCATTAAGTTGTACATTTAAAACTCTCTCTCTCCCCATCTGTATCTCTCTTCCTTCGCCTGAGAAATATCCTAATCTTAAGTCACTTCACAGGAAGAACTCTGGTTTCCCCAAATTGTTTTTTTTTTTAAGTATATCCAAAATTCTGTAGGTCCCTCAGTTTTCCCATGTAATTATTCCTTAAAGGCAACTATGTCTCACAATAAACTTTATCTATATTCTGCACTATATTTTATGTGTCAAATCTAAATTCATTCCAATGGTGACCACAGGACTGAGGTTTTGCTGCAGCTCTCTGGCAATTCTGGTAACACCTGGACCTTACTTTCCCATTGACAAACACCTCCACAAATTTCCTAGTATAATTGGGCCAGTTGTCAGAAACCAGAACTGCCGGGTTATAGGGTGTGATACTATGAAATATATTTTTGGGATGATTCCTAGCTCATAACTCTTACCTGTCTTGTCCAATAGCAGGTCATGAGACACTCCTCATGGCAGATGGGTCCTGATCCAATCCCCTGAAGGGAAAATTGCTGCCTAGAAAGGCCAAGATGAATCTGAGCAGACAGGCCTTGCTGAGTTCCCCACCCAGTCTATCAGCAATCATGTCTATGCAATGAGATCTCCATTGAAACCCAAATGAACAGAGTTCAGGGAGCTTCCAGAGAGCTGAACACCTGGAGACCCCCAGAGGGAGCAGGTCCAGAAAAGGCACGGAAACTTGAGGCCTTTCCCCACACACCTCTTCCTATGCATCTCTTCATCTGTATCCCTTGGAAGTCCTTCTGTAGTAAACCAACACACGTTTCCCTGGGTTTTGTGAGGTGCTCAAGCACATTAATCAGACCTGAAGGGAGATTATGGGAAAGCTGATTAGTAACTAGTTGGTCAAGCACATGTAAAATAATGTGGGGCTTTAAGATGGCATCTGAAATGGGAGGAAAGGCAATCTTGAAGACTGAGTCCTCCACCTATGGGATCTGATGCTATCTGTAAGGAAATATCTCTGAGTGGTGTCAGAACTGAACTGGCTTAGAAGACATCTGGTGGGTGTCCACTGCAGAAATGATTGCTTGCCTGCTGGTGGAAAGAAATCTCCATGCCTCTTGATATGGCACCTGTTTTCTATGTTTACTGTAGTGTGAGAGTAGAAGAAAAACAAGACACTTTGTTTTATCCCTGTGGAGGTGATATGCCTTGAGCTTTATTAGAAAAAGGCAAAATTAAGCTTCCCAGTGACTTCTGGTACAAGATGGCGGATTAGCAGTGAAACAAAGGAGTCAGAATAGGAAAGAATCAATTCTATTCCAAAGAGAAAAAGACTGAAAAACCATAGGAATCACAAAGGAGGGTAGAGAATGGTCTCAGAGTTCAGAGAATTGAGGAATGTCACCATGAGGAGCAGTGAGCAGGGCAGGGCTCCAGCCACAGCTTCCCAGCAAGGGATGGGAACCAGAGGCCTCGCCCAAAAGGTAAGCCAGGCAGCCCTGGGAAGCTGACTGGCAGGCCTACAGGACAAGCCCACAGTCCGTGAAGCCCTCGGATCCATTTGGACGATTCGGAGAGACAGTGGCTCTTCTTGACCAGGAGGTCAGCCTTGGCGGTGTGATCCATTTTGCCACACTCCTTATCTCAGTGTACAGCGACCAGGTGCCATATGGAAAGGGAACCTATTTTATGAGACTGAGCTACTCCTAGTACTGAAAACAAGGAAGAATAATGGGCCAGGGAGCCTGGAGGTAACCTGCCACGACCCCAGGATAGGACACGACTGCAGCAGACAGTTCCAGAGAAAATGGGTGCTAACACTGGGCTGGGATTTGGCTCAGTGGGTAGAGCGCTGCGCTGCAGTCTCTGAGGTCCTGAGTTCAATTCCCAGCACCGCAAAAATGGGAGAAGGGCCTGGCAATCCACTCCCAAGTCAATCCCGAGACAGTCAGCCATTAAAAACCTGATGAGGGTCGCTATGAGTCGGATACCGACTCGACGGCACCTAACAGCAGCAACACTGAGAAGCTCAGACAACAAGAGATCCTGGCAAGGTGGATGGTAGCCCCACCCCCTGGGGAAAAGCGATGATTCCATCTCCTGAGGGGAACTGCAGAGAATGGCAGATCAGAGTCAAGATCAGATAAGAGACTCCAACTTCCCCTGACCGCCACCTCCACCTCACAGACTCCAATATTAGAGGACACATAAACCTCTCCTGTTTGGGGGTTTTGTTGTTTTGGGTGGGGAGTTGTTTTGTTTGTGTGTGTGTGTGTGTGTGTGTGTGTGTGTGTGTGTATGCATGCATGCATCCGTGCATCTATGTGTGTGTGCATATGTTTTGGTTTTGATTATTTACTTTTGTTTTGTGAGTTTTTTGGTTTGTTTCTTTATTGTGCTGGGGACTGAACCCAGGGTTTACACTCACCAGGTGCTCTACCACTGTACTATACCCTCGGCCCTTTCCTTATTTTTATTTGGAGACAGAGCCTCCCTGAGTTGTGCAGGCTGCCTCTCTGGCCTGAGAACCTCCCTCCCTCAGTATCTCAAGCTGCTGGAATTACAGAAATGCACCACACAACTCTCTCTCTCTCTCTCTCTCTCTCTCTCTCTCTCTCTCTCTCTCCTTTCTTACTTAATTTTAAATTTTATTTTTCTCATTTCTCTTTGGTCTAATATAATTTTTCCCTTTTTCCTTTTTTAGTTTTTTTTTTTATCTTTTGCCATCTGTGTATTCTTTTTCTATTTACTATATTTTGGTATCATTTCTACTTGTTTTAAAGAAGAAATCTCTTAGACTTTTTACTTTTTGTTGCTCCCCTTATGTTTATCTAATTCAGTTTACACATTTTTTTCTTTTACTAAGCAGTCAAGATTTTTATAGCTTTTACTCTTTTCTCTCCTTCTTCCTATTATTCTTTTCCTTTCTCCTTCTGTTTTATTTCTTTTACTTAACCCTTCCTGCTTCTTTCTTTCTCCCCTTTCTCTGATCCTCTTTTTATTTCAGGTACTTACTATTGTTACTTTCATCCTAAATAATTTGTAAGCTTACTCTATATTATTGTCCCCATTTTCTCTTCTATGAGCTTTGGTAGTGTAGTAGTTGCTGGTTATTGATTTTAAGTCAGACTCGACCCAATGGCACCTAACAACAGCAACAACAATTATAACATATAAGTCATGAAAGTAGAAGGAGGACTATGGAGGGAGAGAAAAAGGACTAAAAAGAGGGAGAGGCAAAAAGAAAGGGTAATGGAGAAAAGGAAAAGGAAATCACCTGGTTTTCCTCTCATTATTTAATACATATGTGTTTTATAATTATTTTATATTTTTATATTCATTTTTATACTTATTTTATATCTTTCCCGGGGTTGTCTTGCCTTTTAATTTGCATTGCAGTATGTTTTCATAGCCGATGTTCTTATTTAATGTAATCCAATTTACCTCTGGGGTTTACTTTTGTGCGTGCGTGCGTGCGTGCGTGCGTGCGTGCGTGGTGCTGGAGATCAAATCCAGGCACTCACACGCACTAAACAAGTGCCCTAACACTGAGCTATATCATCAGCCTTATCAGGCTTATCATCAGCCTTATCGTGGAACACACATATCTACATTCTTTCTGGTCTCAAGTCTGGAGTCCTATACCTCTGAAGCTGAAACCAAGAAAACTCCACAGGGGAGAAGAGTGCAGGGAGGGCCTCCCCAAAGAAGATGGGTAGTAGCTCGCTGGGCACGATGTTCATCCAGCATGGGCACACACACCCTCCCATACACTCACCTGGGATTCTCCGGCTTCACAGCCCCAGCAACTGAAAAAAGAAACTTTTTTTTTTTTTTTGTATTTATGAACTACAGCAAGATCATAAGGATATTCCCTTCTATTAGCTTCCAAAATTCTTTTCACTTTTTCCTTTCACATAATACTCTCCAACCTGACTTTCTGTGTAGCACAAAGATCATAGGGTTATGGATTTGCTTAAACACTATTTGTTGGTAGGAAATCAGCAAGCTATGGCCCACATGCCAAATCCAGCTCCCCACCTGTTGTAAAGGCTAGCAGCTCTGGATGGGTTTTGTAACTAAAATGATTGAGAAAGATAACCGGGCACCGTGGCAAAACTACTGCGGAACTATTCTCTCAATATGGGGACATAGCGCGTGTCCATTCTGTACCAGATGCAGGAAAGGCAGGAGCAAGCCATCACGGAGGCTTTGCGAATTCTGTCCAAGACTGCAATGGACAGGAGGGGCCTCAGACAACCAAGGCGAACAGAGGAGATACGCACAACCAGATAAGAGAGACGCTGCTGTGTGGAAGGACAGACAGCCCACTCAGCACAGTATTTCTGTGCCCCTTTCACAGAACCAGTCACTTCGAATATCTGCCAATCCCACCAAGCTATGGAGCCATCACCCAAAGGTGCCCCATTCCTCCAGGTCCTCAGGTGGTGGCTCCTCACCAGCGAGGTCAGTCATGGAGGCCCCCATGGCATTGACCCACCAAGGTCTAAGGCTGACATTTGTACTATGTGACCTGACAGGCACAGCTGACTGGCCTAATAGAAGTCAACTGACAGGGGGCACACAATGGACACTATGGGTTAGGGTGAACAGGTTCTTTCTCTGGAACGTGCTGGGAGCACAGACCTGGAAAGCAGGTGAGGCTCAGCTAATGCAAGAAGAAAAGTTAGAAGTTGGAAATGTGGGTAAGATTTTTGAGGTCAACACAAGCAGAAGTGGAGAAACAGGAGCACTGAGGAGGTGGAGATGAGGGAGAAGAAAGACAGACATAGAAAGCAGAAGGAAACACAGAGGTTATGGGAGGGTGGGAAGACTGACGAACGCAAGTAATGAACTTCCTTAGGGCAGAAGGGTTTTGAAACTCCACTGCACATCCAGAGCCTCCAGCTCCTGAGTCTTACATACCATCCTGACTCAGGTTCCAGACCAACAAGCCTGGCCATCTGATGCTTTCTGCTTCTATGTATCTGGCTGGCTGTCTCCATTGTGGCCCCACATGTCTCCTAACAACCAGAAAAGTTCTCCACTTCAGATAACAGTGTTAGACTCTGTTTGCTGCGAAGCACAGAACACAATCCCACAGAAATAGAAAGTCACGGAAGGGCGTCACTAAGAACAAAGGCCCGCTGTTCCCACACACACAGTGGCTTCAAACCAGGCAGTTTGTGCTACATTTCACACACACACACACACACACACACACACACACACACCTCTTATTGTGCTTGATTTTATTCTGTGAAAATAAGCATTATTATAAAATAGAAGGAAATCCTCAAGCCAAACACTCTAGCAAAAGGAGATCCTCAGATGCTCCAAGTCATTCCCAACAGGATGGCCCTTGTGGCTTATTGCTTTTGCTTCTTGTTTCTTGACAACATGATTCCAATGAGGCCCAGGGCTGCCAAGCCCACTCCTGCGATGCCTGCGGCCATGACGACATCTCTGACCTGCAACAGAGAATGAGTGAGTCAGACTCCACCTCAGGGATCTGAGAACAGGCTCCACATTCAGCAGGATCATTCAGCTCTGGATCCTCACATGCCCCTTGGCCTCCCCTGGCCAATCAGGAGTCAACATGTACTGGCAAGGAGTGCAGAGGAGAGGGCTGGGTGGGGAAAGAATGAGTGGGTGCCACCAGCTGGCCTGGAACTTACTGTTGTTGTTGTTGTTAGGTGCCGTCGAGTTGGTATCCGATTCATGGCGACCCTACATACAACTGGTGAAACACTATTGTCAGTGCTTCTCTGCTGTTCATAGGGTTTTCAATGGTGGACTGATTTTTGGGAGTGGGTTGCCAGGTCCTTCTCCCAAGCCTACAGCACCTGGTGTTCCCAGGCAGTCGCCCATCCAAGTACTAACCAGGCCCGAGCCTGCTTAGCTTCCGAGATCTGATGGGATTGGATGCCACAGGGCTATGGCAGCAGGCTCTCTCTCGCTCTCTCTCTCTCTCTCTCTCTCTCTCTCTCCCTCTCTCTCTCTCTCTCTCTCTCTCTCTCTCTCTCTCTCTATATATATATATATATATATATATATATATATATATATATATATATATATATATATATATATATATATATATATATATACATATATATATACATATATACACATACATATATATGTATATGTGTATGTATGTATATATATGTATATGTATATATATATGTATGTATATATATGTATATATATATGTATGTATGTATGTATATATATATATATATGTATGTATATATATATATTATAACCACGTGAGAGCACAGACCTCACTCCACCACTGAATGTACAGTGCTGGCTCCTGCCAGGCACAGACAGGCTCTCTTTGTGGCTTTTTGAGGGGGATTTTGGTTTGGTTTGGTTTGGTTTGGTTTGTGCTTGGTTTGGGTTTTTTGAGGTAAAGTCTTGAAATGTAGCCCAGGTTGGCTTCAAATCAGCTATTCAGCCATCCCAGGCTCGAACTCAAGATCTTTGAGGACCAGCCCTAACTAAAGAAGAGAAACCTGTAAAGGGATCACATAAGAGGTTCATAAATTGACAACAGCAGGAAGTGAGACAGAAAGGAAGAGAGCTTTAGCCAGGTCCCTGAACCTCCTTCCTCACCCAAACAGAAGTCTGAAAGATTAAAACTGAGGATTTGGGGGCCCAGACCTCTAGAAGCACACGTGAGGTTGTACTGCGCCACTAACAAAGGGCTGAGAGACCATGAGATGCACAATTTGAGACCCTCTTCACAGCCCTCTGCCCCAGAACTTCCCCTCCATAGACAAGTCTGGCGGACTCTCCTGGAGAATCCGAACGTGCCAAAAAGAGACAACAAAAGACACCAATACTGGGGATTCACAAACAACCCCCCAGGATCACCTCACAGTGAAATTCGAAGTGCACAGGCCATGGCCTGCACGTCCCTCACTCGCTCCCATGCCCCACCTCCACCTCTGGATCCCACATGCTGCTCTTTCTTCATTTGCTCTCTTGTTTGATCCAAGGTGTGACTGCCGCTCAGCCTTTAAACCCTCCTCTGAATGGTAGTTAGACAGGGTTTGGTGGCAGCCATGGGTCTCTGGGGGAACCTCACTGGGGAATCTGGCTAAAATCACTGTGCCCGGTGTTTCCCTTGCTGACTCTGGGTCAGGGCGGGAGAAACGCTCTGCAGATAACGGAGGAGGAACAACGTGACCCTGGATCCTCACAGAATCCCACGGGGTGAAAACAAATGCTGATGCCACTGGTTCACACAAAAGACATTCTGTCCAAGAAATAACCAGTACCTCACTGTGTGGGGCCAGGCTTTGTACACAAAGAGGGTGATTAAATACAAGAAAGTGGCCCCCAGCTTTTCCTCATGGTGCAAACTTTAGAGGGAAAACGGTCTGCCCACCAGTCAGCACCACTCTCATAACCTCGCTGCACAGCCGACAGGTCCAGCCCACCACGGTGCTGATGTCACAGCAACTCTCACAGAGAAAATGGACTCTGTGGTGTGCACCACAGGTCTCACATCAGAATACTGTCAAAGAGAAAAACTGGCCCTCACTAGAAGTGCTAAGACATCTATCCATCCGTCAAGTGCGCAAACTGAAATTCTGTCAGGGTGCAGAAACTCAGCTGTTTATGCTACCTGGCTCTTCTCAGTGAAGCCCCGATTTAGTGAAGTGTGAACAGTTTCTGCAAAAAAAAAAACATTGAGCACTTTGAGCAATGTTCTCAGTGGATTAAAGAAGGAGTAGAAAAGAGCCAGGAGGGATGGTGCACACCTGTAATCCCAGCGGCTCAGGAGGCAAAGGCAGGAGGATTACAAGTTCAAGACCACAGGCAGTCTGTGTAACTTAGTGAAACCCTGTCTCAAAAAGTAAAAAAAAAAAAAAAAAATGGGCTGGAGGCGGCAGCTCAGTGGTCCAGCACTTGCAAAGCATAAGACCTTGGGTCCAACCCCCAGTACCACAAAAAAAAAAAAAAAAAGAAAAGAAAAGAAGAAGAAAAAAAAGGAGTAGAAAAGAGTAATGTTTTTCTGAAAGCAACTCGATTTAGACTGTGAGAGTTTACAATGGGAATGATTACAAATGGGAATGATTATAAAGTGTCTGTCTAGAAATGTGGTGTTATTTATGATCATTTTAAAGTAATACTCCCACAGTTAATCCAGATGCATGGATATACCATTATGGCTGGCCACATCTTCAGTCTTTGTCCTCTGACACAGAACAGACTTCCTGGTGAGTGCAGCTCTTGCTTGGTGGTTTTATTAAGTACTTTTCAGTAGGAAGGGCTAGGGGTTACCTCAGTTGGGAGAGTGATACTATGCACTCTCTGAGGCCCTGGGTTTGATCCCTAGCACGGCAAAAATGGGAGTAGAACCTGGCAGCCCACTCTCCAAACAATCAGCCATTGAAAAACCCTAGGAATAGCAGAGAAGTACTGACATAGTGCCGGGCATGACACAGTGTTGGGTAGTGTTTCATTCTGTTGTACATAGGGTTGCTATAAGTCGGACCCTACTCAATGACACCTAACAACAGCAATTCAATATGAAAGTTTTGTTGTTGTTGTTGTTTTTCTCAGTTTTTTGAGACAGGGCCTTGCCATCTAGCCCAGGCTGTAGCCTAGATCTCACTATGTAGCCCAGTCTAGGCTCAAACTTGAAATGATCCTCCTGCCTCTCCCTCCTGAGTGCTAGGATTACAGGCATGCACCCCCATGCCCTCCAGTGTGAAAACTCCTTTACCCAAGCTTACCAAAATATACTCTGTTTGAAGCCTAAGTATTTTTAGGTAGGTAGAAAGCAAGAGGACCTTTTTTCAAGCATGCTCTTGGACATGCAAAGCATAAGTTTGAAGGTAACTCCATTGCTTGGCTTTCTTGCCAGAAAGAAAGTCAATACTCTGTTGAAGAAAAATCTATTCACTTGAAAAAGCCCAGCACACATAAACATAATGGCTGACCAGGTTCTTAAAAACAAGCAGAAATGTCCTGAGTAAAATGAAAAGCACAGCTGCAGCTTTCACAGCGCTCACAAGGAAGAAAATTTCTGGACTTTGCCCAATATGGACTAAATCCAGCACCTTTAGTGAGACGGGGCTCACATAGCTGTTCTGTTTGAATTTGGCTCATAGCACAAATTATGATTATTGCTCACCTAGGCCCTTGGGCATACTAAGCAAGTGCTGCACCCAAGCCCAGGAGACAAAAAGGTTTTGAAGGCCTTTGTGCTGAACAGATGGGAGTGATAAGTACGGTCAACATCCAGGTCCCCCTTTCATGGCATCATCTTTTTTCTTTTTCTTTTTTTTTTTTTTTTTTTGCGGTACTGGGGGTTGAACCCGGAGCCTCGCGCCTGCATGCTCTGCAAGTGCTGGACCACTGAGCTGCACCTCAGCCCTTTTTTTTTTTTTTTTTTTTTTTTTTTTTTTTTTTTTTTTTTTTTTT